>LLCB01000263.1:0-80884 GCA_001414345.1 Hymenoscyphus infarciens | reverse complement strand
AGGCTACGCCAAGGCGTTTCTGGGCTAAAAAGTGGATAAATTATTAAATGAGGTGAAAAGAGTGGAGCCTTTCGACCCTTTTGAAACCTTAGTTTAAAGGTCACGTGTATAATGTTTTAGAAAGTGGCCGGGGGGACATGATACCCTATTTCACATAATATAAGTGATAAAGAGTAGAGACGATAGTAATCTATTAATAAAAATTAAAAGTAAGTGAATTTATAGTTTAGTTATGTTTAAATATATATATAAAAAGAGAGTAAAATTCAACTTATATAAACCCTCTATACTAAGACCTAGAGAGCGGATATTAAGCTTAATAAATAGAAACTATTCGTAATATATTCATTTAAGCTCTTATTGCTCGAATAATCGCTCAAATACTATATATTTATTTAATATTTATAATGAATAATTAATATTTTATTTATCTATTCGTTATATAGACCTAATATTATAGAGATATCGTAGCCTTAGACGATAATTATCGTATCGGCTAATACTGATCAGATATGTCTTCTTCAGTAAGGAAGAGAGCTAATAAGAAAACAAATTGTTAACCAAAAGTGCGTTTTTGAATACATTTTGTAGTGGAAAAGAACACGGCAATAGTGGAGGGTGAAGATTGAAATCGTGACCCCTGGAAACTGAGGAGGCCCCATAAGGCCCCACCCCACCAGCCGCATTTTCCGCGACAACATAATTTAAAATAATGCGTAATCCTTCCAGCATAAAACAGTCCCCGTGGCTGGAACGGTTAGATAAGGTTCTTAGAAAAGTACATCTTAAAAAGAGATTGAGCTACCTCCACTATCCCTTGCTAGACAAAAACATCCCTCATTAAATTCAGGGTGACTTTGGGTCGTGTTGGCGGAGGCAATTCTCTGTATCATAACATTCTTTTTGCTGTTTTTTTGGGTACGCTTATTTGGGTCCCTAGTGGCATAACTTCTCAACGTGCACAACGACGCCTCTAGACCCACACTATGCCTAATTAGTACTAGGCCCCGTCGGCGTCGGAGCTAAAGTCCATCTAGCCGCACTACTCTCACCGCTATTCCTAATTAGGGTATACAACTACTTACACTTCTACTACCTTACACTTTTCGACTTTTTTTTAACTCTAAGGACCACCTCCACTGTAATGACCTATTAACGCTAGCACGTGACACACCTAAACTTCGAGCCTTACTTTTTACCCTTCTGATACCTTTCTCCCTTACTTTAGCCGATTAGGTGGTCTTTTAGCCCCTTATCGATAACGTTTACTTCTTCTACGATAAAAAGTAATATAATAGTCACGTGTACTAGGGTGTGGTCTGCTTATGGTGTTATGATGCGACAATGCCCGGCCGTTAAGCGAGTGGGCCTAAGCTAGCTAGATTAGGAATAGACTACTCTGCCAGCCGCACTTATGCATCCCTCACTTTTATGCCACTGGGGACCCAAATAAGCGTACCCGTTTTTTTCCTCTTCTTGGCTGGAGAGGCTTCCTAAGGGCCTGTTTGGTTCGCGGCCTCGATTCGCGAATCTCCATACAAAAGTTGGAGGGCTGTCATATGAAAGCCCCCATAAATACTCATGCCTCGCATGTCAGGCCCTCACTATCACCCAGCCACAACAGCCTTCTCAAGAGCCTTGAGAAATAATCAACCTACTTTCCGATCACATTTCCATCTCCACAACCTTTGTCGCATAACCCCAAACCAAGCCCATCTCAACCGTAATCATGGCAGACTCATCAAGACGTCCTCGGAGGCCTGATTCCAAGCAAATGTGGGACGAAGCAGACCGTCGCGCACCTATACCTCTACCCACCCGCGAACGAGACGAGCCACGAAGGGATGACCGCAATGGACGTGACGATAAGAGAAGATATCGAAGTCGATCACCACGCCGCGACAACAGAGGTGGCAGAAGAGAAGACAGAGACCGCGGAGGACGAAGAGATGATAGAGATCACCGGGATGGCCCTAGAGACCGAGGTATGTACGCGCCAGCGTTGTTGACTTTACCATACCGAACCAAGCCTGACAGTGTTCGTTCTGAAGACCATG
This sequence comes from Hymenoscyphus infarciens, assembly GCA_001414345.1. Lineage (NCBI taxonomy): Eukaryota > Fungi > Ascomycota > Leotiomycetes > Helotiales > Helotiaceae > Hymenoscyphus > Hymenoscyphus infarciens. Next base: position 78,827 of record LLCB01000263.1, on the reverse strand, counting down.
GGCGGGATTCTCGCGGCGGCAGAGGAGGTGGCAGACGGGAAGTTGATAGGAATCGGGAGAGGGAAGGTGCTAGAGAACGAGGTATGTACGAGCCAGCGGATCTGATTTTGCCTCATCGAAGCAGACCTGACACGGTGCGCTACGAAGACCATGGACGGGACGCTCGAGATAAACCACGGGAGAGGTCGAGGGATCGGGATCACAAGAATACAAGGAGTAGGAGTCCAAGAAAAGATCGTCTGAGGGATGGCAGAAGAGATGTTGATAAGGAATTCGACCGCGAGGCTGGAAGAGAGAGAAGAGAGAAGAGCAAGTCTGTTAAACTCGAGGAGGAGGACGCGAAAAGTCGAACGAATACCCCGCCTGTGAGCTTCAAGGTTGGCGCATCTGGAGCACAGGATCACGATCGGATGGAGATGGACTCTGGCAAGGCCAAGCATTCCGCGGATCTCGAGGAGCAAGATGACGATGATGAGATTGTCATTGAAGACGACGGGATGGCAGCTATGCAGGCTATGATGGGCTTTGGGGGATTCTCAACTACGCAAAACAAAAAGGTTCCTGGCAATGACATTTCTGCGGTTAGGAAGGAGAAGAAAACGGAGTATCGACAATACATGAATCGGGTTGGTGGGTTCAATAGGCCATTGAGTCCTACGAGAGATGTCTAGATGTTCGCATTGCTAAGAAGGAACCGGAAAATCGTTCTTTCTCCCGGGCTCCTTTCTCTGGAAATATGGTAATTTCTCCGGCCTTGAGAAATGGCCCGGGGGTGTTTTGCCCAATGCCACAGTCTCTAGCCAGCCATTGGTGTAGAATGAATTTGTCACAGTCGCAAAGATAGCGAAATTTATACCCAAAGATTCCTCAGACCCTCTAGAGTAGATATGCATAGCAAAAAAACTCTGGCAAACATTTTCTAAAGAGAAGTAATCCATAACGTTTCCTTTCATGTTACAAGTAACCGGTACCCCTCACCCAAAAACGGAGGCAGCCTTCCCGCATCGCAGCCTTGCGCTCCAGGCTGAATACGCGACCTCCAATTCGCCAAAGAATATCCGTCGCAACTGTGTTCTCAAGCTCCTCCAACAGCTCTTCCCCTAACCTCCCTCTCTTAAATCTTTTCCTCCGAGCTCCCATCTCACTCCTGGAGCTCCGGAAACCTTTCCTCCTTCACATTGTACACAATAAAAATGTTGCGGTCGTTGTTAACCGCTTTTGTTGCGGCGGCTTCAGTAGTCGCGGCTGAGGACCCAAGCACCATCCCCTTCAACGAATTTGCCAGGGAGACGAACCAGAGTTTATTATGGAATCCTTATAGACCTAATGTCTATTTTGGGGTGAGACCTAGGATTCCTAAGAGTTTTGTGGGCGGGTTGATGTGGTCTAAGGTGGATAACTTTCAGGATGTGCAGCATCGTGAGTTATCACCATTATTTAATAATCAAGCTGAAGGAAGCTTTGGAGAAGCAATTGAAGCTTGATGTTGGGTGTGTATATACTGATTGGATATCTCTGCAGACTTCAGGCATACCTGCGAGCAAGGCGATGACATGAAAGGCTATGGCTGGGAGGAATTCGATGCGAGATCTGGCGGACAGCAGACGATTTATGACCAGGGCAATGGAATTGATATTACGACCATGTTTGTGAAAATCCCTGGGGGAAGCAATGGGGGAAGCTGGGCTACCCGTGTGCGAGGAGTAGTGAGGAAGGACAACCCACCGGATCTGAAGACAACCGTTATGTTTTATGCTAGTCTGGAAGGACTGGGAAGCTTACAACTCGAGAACGAAAAGGACCCCTTGGGATACACAGGCGATATTATATTGGACGGAGACTCTGACGGATTGGGCAAATACAAGGTGGTGGTTACGGCTGGCAGAGGACACCACCCAAAGCACTCGCATCCTTCGTATGATCAAAAGCCTTTGGACAGAACAATCGTGCGATCGATTGAGGCACCAGCGGATATTTTGTGGCAGGTTAAGCCAATTGTTTTCAAGGAGTTGAAAGAGCAAATTGATCTTTACTTGGAGGAATTCACACAAGAGAACCCACCTCCACCACCCCAGGCATACACCATCAGGAATGATGGAGGAACCGGGAATCTACACTTGATCCAGAAAGTCTTTGAAGGCAACTTCGAATTTGACATCATTTTCAACAGTGGCTCAGCACCAAAGGAGCTTTTCAGTCAAGATGTTACTGGGTATATCAACCAGGCCTCCAAGAACTATTGGGCAAGATTTGTCAGTACTTTCGACCCGAAGCCACCGTTTGATGTTGAGAATCTGCAACGATTTGCCAGTAGTATGTTTGCCAATCTCATTGGTGGTTTGGGATACTTCCAAGGAGACTCTGTTGTCGATCGATCATATGCCCCCGAGTATGACGAGGAAAACGAGGGCTTTTGGGAAGAAACTGCAGAAGCTCGCGCAAAGCACCAAGAAGCGCTCGAAGGACCATCGGAATTGTTCACCACCGTTCCCTCACGACCATTTTTCCCACGAGGGTTTCTCTGGGATGAAGGATTCCACTTGATGCCCATTGTTGAATGGGATTTGGATCTTACGCTTGAAATTGTCAAGAGTTGGTTCAATCTTATGGACGAAGACGGATGGATTGGACGTGAACAAATTCTTGGTGCAGAAGCAAGAAGCAAAGTCCCACAAGAGTTTCAAACTCAATATCCTCATTACGCCAACCCACCTACTCTCTTCTTCATCCTTGACACTTTTGTTAGCAAGCTTGGTTCTCATAATGGTACCACGCCTGCTGCAAAAGAGAACCTCGGCGGACCTCTCCTAAACGCAGAGCATCTCAAGAGCAGGGATCTCGCCCTTCATTATCTTGGTGAACTGTATCCTAAGTTAAAGAAACACTACTACTGGTTCCGCAAAACCCAATCAGGAGATCTCAAGTCTTACGACCGAGAAGCATTTAGTTCCAAGGAGGGATACAGATGGCGTGGACGCACCCCTCAACATATTCTCACCAGCGGTCTTGATGATTACCCACGTCCTCAACCACCTCACCCAGGAGAGCTACATGTGGATTTAATCTCCTGGATGGGAATGATGACCAAGTCACTCAAGAACATCGCTACCCTTCTCGCTATCGATGATGATGTTGCGGAACTCACAACTATTGAAACCGCCATCCTTCGAAATATCGATGATCTGCACTGGAGTGAGAAGGAGAAGTGTTATTGTGATGCTACGATTGATGATTTTGAGGAAAATGAACTGGTTTGTCATAAAGGTTACATCTCACTCTTCCCGTTCCTTACGGGCTTGATGGATCCTCAGAGTAAGAAACTCGGTCACGTACTGAGGCTTCTTGGTGATGAGGAGGAGCTCTGGAGTGAGTTTGGAATCAGAAGTTTGAGTAAGAAAGATGCATTTTATGGGACGGATGAGAATTATTGGCGGGGACCGATTTGGATGAATATGAATTACCTCGCTGTTGTGCAACTTTTGGTGTGTATCCCCTCTCCCCCATCTTCTCTCCATGTTCGATCGATCCAATGAAACTAACATTTGTAGAAATACGCACAAACTCCAGGACCCTCCCAGGAGCTTGCCAGAGATCTCTACGTGCGTCTTAGAATCATCCTCATCCAAACTGTGTATGACGGATGGCAAGAAACTGGCTTCGCTTGGGAGCAGTACAACCCTGAGACTGGGAAGGGTCAACGCACCCAGCATTTCACGGGGTGGACCAGTCTCGTTGTTAAAATCATGGGGATGCCTGATCTGAGCGGTGGGAAATATGTTGCGAGTGGCGGAGGATCGTTTGAGGAGAAGGTTAAACCTAGTAAGGATGAGTTGTAGGGGGTTTTTGTATATATGAGAATGCCTACCATGAAAAATGAGGGTTGTTTGAGGGTACTGCCTGCTGCTTTTATTCAGTCTTGGGAGATGCAAGCCAGCTGCGATGAAGCTGGCCAACCATATCTCTTGATGCAAGCCACGAGTCTCTTTTGGGAACTTATTTCCTGATAATGGGAAAGGAACAAGGTTCCCCTCCTCGAAATATGCGGCATGGAATTGATCCGATGTGATTGTGCGGGGAGGCAACCATTTCAAGGTGGGAGCTGGATCCTGATTTGACAATGATTATGGGGCTTGACGGGGCTTGAGATAGAGGGGTGAGGTGTATTGGCTTTTTTGAACGATGAAGCCGCCCGCCCCTATGATTGCTTTTGGCATCGTGAATTTTTGGAATAATTCTATGAAGAAATTAAGCTCGCTGAATTATCTGCTTTCAGCACTCGGGGGTAAAGGGGGGACTTGGTTGTGCGAGATGATTTGAGGGGGGGTTCGATAGAATGTGGAACTTGGATTCTGAATTCTCTGAAACCTTTTTGGGTAGGAAGTGACAAGGTAGCACCGTTCTCTGTTTTGAGGTGATGGGTTGTGAGGGAGGGGCTGTTGGCTGGGGGAAATACAGATAAGTTACACGGGAATAGTTGAGGCTATTTATAGGTTAGCTAGGAATTACCATGAGAAAATGCTAAATATAACGAGTAATGGGAGGTTGCACTAGCGGGGAGTTACTTATTAATTGTCGTGAATAAGAATAAGAATCAATAATTAGAATAAAGCTTTTGGTGAGGTACTTGAGAACAGTTGAGATAATGTAGGTTGGGGTTATTCGTAGGTTACCTGGGAATAGCTGCAAAACAAAACATATTCTGATAATTGTTTGAAGGGTTCGATTTCAGTTGTTCTGGTGGGCTAGGAGAATTTGTTTCAACGGATTTTGTTACGCGAAGTTCGGTGGAGGGAAGTATGGTTGTTTCATTAATTTGATTTTTCCAGATAGTAGAGGAAAAGAAGTTGAATGTTATTTTGCGAAATTGATAATTGGATAAACTAAAGGTTGAGTTTTGATACCTGATTCTTCTGTCTGAATGGTTTGAGGGAATGGAATTTGGCATACCGATTTCTGAAGGAAAAGGGGTTGAATGTTTTATTTGAGCGTAACTTTGGGTGAGTGCTTTTATTTGCCGGGGAATTCTGGGAGAATGGGAGTTGGTGGATAAGTTCTTGTCTATATGCGAATTGAAAGTCCAGCAGATAGGTAGAGAAGAGAGGGAAGAAATCATGGTATGGTGAGAGTGAAACTAGCAAAATTCAAGAGAGGTAATTACTCCTTTTTCCTATTTTTGTTGCATATTTTTGATATTGCTACTGTTTCGCGAAGAGAATTCGACAAATGCCCTCACCTACAATCTTGCATTTACAAATGCAACGGCCTCCATCAACATCAGCAGGAACTTCCCTGGGTCCACCATGGCCCTTTCCTTCTCCGTGCCCCAGATTCCCACCTTCAGGCTTGGAAAAGTCTTGCTTGTTCTGTTGGGTTCTATATCTCGCATCTCCCCACAATTCAACCATCTCAACGGTAGCGAAACTCACTTCGCTCAATTTGAGGAGAGCTGCTCGGTTGCTGCTACGGATATTGTTGCTGGGCGAACGGGTTTCTTTCGGAGACGAACGGGTTTCTTTCGGAGACGAACGAGTACAAAGGCGATCGATACTGGAGCCAGTTGACCTGCAACTACGAGCGACTGTTGCGCCAGCTACCAGTAAAGGACTGGCGGCGGAATATTGTGGTGGTTCGGAAGGGAGGGAATTGTAAGGTTTTCGTAATGGAGGTTGTGGGTTTTATTGCTGCTGTAGACCCATCATCGATACCATTTTTGAAGGACATGTACACTTCAATGTCGGTTCTGGGGAGCTTGATTTCCTGGGTTCCCCAACCCAAGCTCAGGGACTACGCTCCGCGAGTCCAGCTCCATCGTTTCAGGCTCTGCGGCACCCAGTTCTGATATTCGATTGTTGTTTTCCTGTCCCGGAAATACTCCCACTGTTGGCTTCGCAATGCTGGGATCATAAGCAGGTGCGGACGAGGACGATCCGAGTTTCCTTCGAAATTCTCCCTTCATGCTGTGAGGGTCTGTGGCGCTTTTTTGTCGTCTTCTTCGGGAAACAAACCAGATTATGAATGCGATGAGAGCAAGTCCAAAAACCCCAGCACCGATTCCAATACCAGCTTTCGCTCCTGTCGAGAGACCGCTCTCTGTATTTGGCATTGGGGTTGATGATGGGGTAGCTGGCGGAGTGGAAGAAGGCTCAGACGGTTCTGATTCCAACCCCCATATTGATGGCGCTGGCGAACGTTGAGTGGGAAGGAGAACGACAGCCTGGCTTTGGGCGCCGTTTCCTCTTGTAATGTTTGGGCGGAGTTGCCAATAACATGAGGAAACATCTTTATAATCTAATAAGATTGAGAATGTCCCGTTTGTAGGAACCCTGTCTCTTCTCTCTGGGTATGGGATTAGTGGCTGGAGAGATGTGCAAAGAAGGAATAGACTCACCTGAAATGGCATCGTCTTGTGGCATTGAGGCATTGCGGCACCAGGTATAGAGTAACGGAGTAGCAAACGGAGAAGTGTATGTGATGTTTATTGTATCGAGGTAGTTGAGGATTTTTCCAGGAGGTGGGTAGAGCCAAGTCACTCCATGTTCGCCACCTGTGGTTTCCATTTTAGCGAAAAACAGGGTTGCAGGACCAAAGTTAAAAAGGAGATTGAGAATACAATTCAATGGACGAACAAAATCCGCAAAGGAAGAGGAATGCGACTTCTGAGAAAACGAGGGAGGCTAAGAAAGGATGCTATGCCTGGGGTATATCGTTGCCTTGTGGTTCCCAGGGATCCGGGTTTGGCAATGAGCCAAATTGGGTTTCTAGCTCAGCTGGTTTGCAGAAGGACTTTTTGCTGCAGCTTCCTTGCTTCCTTGTATCCAATGATTTCAACTTGAGTATTGGAGCCTGTCGTGACTTGTTGCTGTATACGAGGCTGTGCAACTTCAATCCTTACTCGGCGAGTCCTACAATAAGCAAGAATCTCACCTGAAATAGTCCCGAATGACGGTGCTGACGTTTCTAAAACTTAGGATTCAGCCAGTAACGAGGATGGTGTTCGTTTTCTGCTCCGAGACTGGTTGCACAATCTTGGGAGGTTCTACAAACTGCGCTCGTAACACTTGAACTGAACCAACCTAAGCATCACTTGGCTCATAGAGCCGGTGGGAGGTGGTATAATAGTAGTTGGACAAAGTAACGAGGATAATGGGATTTAAACATTAGATTGAAATTAATTGTTGATAAGATGTTTGCGAAGAACTTGAACAGACATTGAACCTGGAAACAAAGATCTTGGCTCATCACGTGACGAGCCCTAGAATTGAAACCTCCCGGTCCCGTCCTAATCTTCGACCCGAACCTCCCGCCTGTACGTAACACCAACTTCTTACCTACACCTCTACCTACAACTCAAATCTCATCAACTTTATCATTAATGGAAAGAGGAAGCGTAAATAGACACTACAGATTGACTTTCAGACTGCATTGCGCTAAGCACAAAGCCGAATGAACCAAGCAGGGGATGCCAGACATGCAGGTAATCTGACCTCCAACCAATGTAATATCCATTGGCTAATTTTTTGGTGTAGAAAGGGGCATGTAAAGGTTTGCTTACCGTCCCATCCGATCTCGGCATAAGATGGGCTGTTGACGGAGTTCTAGTGTGACGAAAAGCGCCCAAACTGCTCACGCTGTGTGAGATTGAAGAAGGTATGTAATGGCTACCGAGATGAAGCAGCTCTCCCCTTTCGCGCCGAGACTGGCAATCCAGTCGCAAGTTCGGTAAGCCATCGAAATTTGGAGGGTTCTATTCAGGGGTGGTATTCTTCAAATGACTTGCTGAATCGTCGATCTCCCCCCTTTTTGCAAGACGATCAGAAGATACTCTACTATTATGAGTCTATTTTGACTACTGTTCCCGAGTCTGATCGTCCCCGGTATCTTCACCTGCGGCTTCCTGCATTATATCCACAAAGTCAACAGGACTCTGTATTAGATTTGGCCACCCAGGTCATATCATACGCAGTGGTACGTCTCTTCTCCATATGTAGTTGAGCAAAAGCTAACTAATCGATACCACAGTGGGCGAAGTCTATGAACAATGATGCTAGCGCTATAAAAGTTTCTAGAAAACGCTATGTGAAAGCCATCGCGGCATTGAAAGCTGCCATCCAACATCCAGTCGAAGTGAAAAGCGACGATACACTTTATGCGGTGCTTCTTCTTTCTGGCCAAGAGGTCAGCCCACCATCCATTGTCTGGTATATCAGTCTTCTGGTTAATTTCTGACGTATTTCCAGACTATAATGTTCAACTTGAAAGAGCTCTCGGCATGGGGCTCCCACGTAGATGGGGCGGTGGCAATTCTCAAAGCTCACGGGAGAGCACGGCTGTTTACAACCTTGCAATGCAACATGTTTCTCTTTGTTCGGAGGTATGCTGTGAGAACGAACCCTCTGATTGAATATATTAGCCAAATTTCTGACCCCAAAATCGCAGGTGCACAGTCATGCTGAACTTTCTCAACCCGCGGATCCAATTTTTCATGAACTGAAGGAATCAGTTCATTCATTCGAAAATACTGAAGATAAACTTATTTCAAAGACAATCAAAGTGCCACAGTTTCAGTGTCTAGCGAACGACATTCTTTCTCGGCCCAGTTCAAGCATAGAAGCCACTACAGAAAATCAGATTCTGGACCTTACTTTGGCTGTCAAAGAATTGGATCAGGAGCTGGCTGAGTGGGCCCGTAAGGTACCTTCTGGGTGGTCGTATTCTGTGGTTATCAACCTCAACTCCACCAAGAGCCCAGAGCCCTCAACCCCGAACTACGCTCCGAATGAAATCCACACGTACTCGGACTTTTATGTGGCCCGCGTGTGGAATCTATACCGCATATCACGATTTAGTCTTCAGTCAATTCTCACTCGAGCATCGTCTTGGCCTTGCTCGCCAAGTGACAAAACACCCCCTGGCAACACTCACTTTGAAAAACTCGGCAAGGAATTGGCCAATGACATATGTGCCAGTATACCATTTCTTTTGGGGTATGAAATATCGAGCTTAAGAAGACCTTTGGCGGATACAAATTCAAAGGACGATCAGTCAATTTGGCCACAAAACTCGGTGAGCTACGTCGACAATTCAAAACATACCAGCAGATTTCCCCTCATATGGCCCCTCTAAATTTCTTGTAGTGTGCCTTCGATCGTGGAATCTCAACAACAATGATGCGGGCGCAATTAAGGTGGATTGCTGAGTATGACGTGCCACAGGTGCAGAGCAGAGTCTTTGTGAAGCTCAAAGTCAAACGCTTTTGGGAGGTCCAGAGGCTTTCACATTCGATTGCGTTTGAAAATTTGATGTGGCTCTTTTGCGGGGAACGGAACCCTTCAAATCTTTCAAACTCATGAGCAAACTGGATAACAGTAAGGACTACCTTGAGCATTACTGACCGAATTAGGCAATAATCGAGACAGCCAATCAACGCGAGATACCCCACCTGACACAATCCACCGGGAATGCTCAATAATTCATCTTTATGTATATGTTTGATAATTACTGGGTCCAGACACTATTGATGCTCCGATGGCCAACTGAGAGCCATTGCTTTTTCAAATTTTCGTCTCTCCTAATTATTCTTCCGCAACATTGCCGGGTCTCCCCACCTCAACCAACCTTATATAAACACAGCTTACTCATTGTCTCAAAGCTGGTCTTTTTGATCGGTTTCCTTCAAGCTATCGTACGGGAAACTGGAAGCCTACTCAGTTACGATTTCAAACCCACACTTATCAATTATTGTCAGGCTTCGACGGTGCAGCCATGACTGCTACCAAAGGCGGCTTTCAAGGCCCGGGGATTGATAGAACGCCACGAAAAGAATTTGTTTATGTTAAAGAGTATAACATTTTGTCCAAACCTTCAGCGAAATTAATTATATCCCTACTCGATATGAACTGGACTCTCTGTTTTCTATTGTCACTAGGAGCAGATCATGCTGTTTTGTAAGTTTGAAAACCATTCCTCTATTCTGAATTTTTTTCATTTTTAATATGTTCAGATACGAGAAACTAAGGGAGAGGTTGGCTCACACAATTGCTTCTATTCCATGGATCGCCGGTGACACTGTAAGCATTTCCTAGAGATTAAATTTACCGTGCTGTGTAGAAGTTTCACACTGGTAATTTCTAAAGAGACCAGAAGAAGGATCTTCTCTAGAAAATAGCAGAATCCAAATTACAGAAGGAGCTGGTAGGGTCGAGTTCAGGTCCGATTCCTTAACAACGAATTATCAAGCGATGAGAAACTGACCGGATTGGTCTCAGCAACATCCTGCCATCATATACTGATCTCAAGGATAATGATTTTCCGTTTTCTAAGCTTACAGCGGTCCTCGCATCTCCCCTCTAAGTCATTCAACCCTCTCAACCTGTTTTTGCTGCTCAAGCAAACTTCATTGAAGGCGGCCTTCTTAAAGTTGGTGCCCATCACTCCGCTTGTGATCCTACTGGATTAGATTCTATTCTCGGTACCTGGGCAATAAATACCAGTGTTGTTGATACTCCTAAATCCCTTTGCGAGTACGACCCAATCTCGCATGATCGTACCCCTCTCTGCCGAAGACTGCCAGCAAATATAGCAGACTTTCCGGAATATATCATACAGCCTTCCCCTCTAACTGACCGTCCTACATGGCGCCACCTACAAGTGAGATGCCACCGATGATATCCAAGATATTCTACTTCTCACCAGAACGTCTTATAGACCTGAAGGCAGCAGCAAAATCCTATCTAACCTACGATTCCGTCTTAGCCTTCTTTCTGGCACCACATGACAAAGCTAGAAATCCCACTATCGATGTTATTGAGGACGAAAGAGCACCCAGTGTCTGTTTTGCCGTCGACATGCGCAGTCGCACAAGTCCACCACTCCCTCTAACTTACTTTGGAAATGCGACAGTCGGCGGAATAACGAAATGTCTTTCTTTAACAATTCTCACAGCCTACAAATCCGGGCTCCCACTTGCAGCTGCGGCGATACGCAGTCAACACCTCCAAGGAGTCATCACGAATTCCCTTGACTATCGGAATTTTCAGCTCTCGACCTAATCCTCATGACTTGAAGGTTTCTAGCAATGATTTTTTGGGACCTGACCTTACGGTAACTTAGGGGGCGGATATTATGGTTCATGATAGAGGATGGGGATTTCTGGGGAAACCGGAGGGAGTTCGTATACTGTATAAAAGGGTAGATAGCACGTTTGCTCTTTTGCCGAGAGTGGAAGGTGGTGGGTTGGAGTTTATGGCTGCTTTGGAAAGTAAGGCGATGGAGAGGATGGTGAAGAATGAGGAGTTCTTGAAGTTTGCTGTGGATTGGGCTTCAAGTGGTTTCTGGAGCTGGAGTGTTGGACAATAGCAATATACCTTAGGTATATTGAACGGGTAGTTTTGATTAGGATAATAAAGCTTTACTTGAAGTAAGTAAATCTAATACTTATTCTACCTATACAAAACAATTAAATCTGATACTTGCTTGATTAAAACTAAGTGGTATTGTCCCTCGCCGTCGCCGCGAAATGCAAGGCTTTAGAGAAAGTGACTTGGATTCTTGGGTTTTAGTTTGTCCAGAGTAAATTGGCCACTTCACTTCCTTCCGCCACCTCGAAAACAAAAAAAGGCGTAGACATCCAAATCTCACCCCTCCAAAAGAACTATAAAAATGAAAATCGAAAAAGAAAGTCAAACTGGCAAAACCTGAGTTCTCACTCCCAGCGACTGCGTGCGAGGGCCCCCGGGTTTAATACAATAGGTAGCAAGCTACACTGGGATGTGCTTTCAAGGTAGATCTGCGGCTTGTTTCGGCAAAACATCCTCATATTTGTTCTATGGCGGGTCCCGGTTATAAGTCGGGCCGATATTGCGAGCGTCGGGCCGAGAGTCGGATGAGTTGAACTTGAGTAGTTTTAATCTGAACTCAAAATCCATCATCCATTTCATAACTCCACGAAAAATGGCACCTTCACCATTACAACAGCGTAGAACGCATAATACGCTTCTTTTTCAAAAGCTACTTAATTTGAGAGATGGGGCAAGTCCCTTTACGTTGGTGCTAGATAGTTTGGAGCAGAGGAGTGGGAGCGTTGTGAGGGAGTTTGTGAGAAGGGCAAAGGTATGCGCGAGTTATTTCTTTTTGAGGTTTTTGTTACCCTTAGTTTGCTTCTATTATCGGACTAGAACGCGATGGCTTTACAAAGGTTACACATATTCTTCCTATGGTTTGAACTTCATGGGTAGAATTATTGCGCATGTCACGTGTCAGACTTCCTCTGACTCTTCCTGTGCAATCTTTTCTTCGAGGTTTTCGTGTGATAATTTCTAATACCAATACTCTTAGATTTCAAAGACAAAAATCATATTCATATCTTTTGCCACACTCCGAAAAAAGCTCTCTTTTGAAGCAGATGTCTTCATCACAGCTCGATCAAAGGCTCTTGTTGCACTAAGAAGCGAGATTCTCTCTCACATTCCGCAATCGCCTTCCCCTTCTTCAGCTACTATACCACAAAGTAAGCCCCTGACCCTGCCCCCGCCAATATATAATTTCTTCAAGGTTGCAACTGACACACCATCTTAGAATCACTCCTCATAATCGACACGCTAACCCCTCTCTGCACTCTCCACGCACCTCACATCTCAAATTTCCTCTCGTCCCTCCTCTTAACATCCCAGATCTCCCTTTTGGCAACCTACCACCTAGATATCCCTCTTCCCAACCAGAACACAACACTTTACACACCACATCCACTGACGACCCTCACCTACGTCTCGACCAGCATTCTCGCCCTCTCCGCTCTCCCTCAAGTCCTCGCTCAAAAGAGGGCTCGAGATAAGAGTCTTCAAGCCCCCTCGTTCGGACTTTCTTCTCTCCCAGAAGGAGCCCTCATCTCTCTCACAAACAACTTAAAGGCTTCCAATGCAGAAAATGGCGTCGTCATCCACGCAGAATTACGACGTCGTTCCGGTAGAGGGATTATCGAGGAATTCGTTCTTATTCCTAGCTCCTCAACGGCCACGAAAGCTAATGTCCCGGAGGTTGTTTTGTTAGATGAGCATCCCCTTTACGCCACTCCCATTGTGTCTGAGCCTGCTTCAGGCGAGGGAGAAGATCCAGAGGACATGGCTACGACTTTCAACTTAGGATTGACGGAGAAACAAAAACGGGATCGGGAGAATGCTGTACTTCCTTACTTTGACGCGCAAAAGGATGGGGGTGGAAGTGGTGCTGGTGAAGGGGGGAGAATTTTGTACGATATGGGAGATGAGGACCGCGAGGATTTTGACGATGAAGAGGATGAGATCTGATGACGAGGAAGCATGGATGAATTGAGATAATTCAGGGTAAGCAACAGAAGACGAAAAAGAAGCAATTAATTAGTGGAATGGTTGGATCCCATCAAAGTTCTTCCTACGCCCCAAAACATCTACAGGAACCCCATCTGAAAAATCATTTCCCACAACCTGCCCCCCCAGTCGCAATTCAAGACTTGATATAAGCACTCTGTCTTCCAATCCATCAATTCAGAATCCACCGTCGCCCCAGTCCCCTTCCCCTTATAAAATACCACCATCTGCTTCAAATCCTTCATCATCGCCACAAGAGCCGAAGTAAGCTACTTATTCGCAGCCGGCAACTTTTTACTCCCAGTCAACTTTGCAAAAATAACAGTCGCCCGTTCATACGTCATATCATCCTCCGCAATACTGAACTCGGCATTACGCTAGTTCTCCAACGAAACCATGACTTTCGCGACCGTATTTCCGATATCCCTTGTACAAACAAGTGCCATTTTAGCACCATAGTCCCGCCAAACGCTCACGTAGACTGGACTGATGAAATCTCCAGAGAAAATTTCTAGGAACCCGGCTGGTCGGATGATGGTGTTTGTGACAGCACTTTGCGCACGGAGAAAAGCTTCAACCTCGTGCTTGGTATCCCAGATATCGACCCCACATCGAACTTCACCGCCTGGCCCTCGATCGATGCTGCTCATAATTGTGAGTTTTGTACCGGCTGATACAGCTGCGCTAATAAGGTCTTTCCCTTGCTTTACTTATTTTTTTCCCTTCGCTTATTGTCATGAAATAGAAAGTGTCGTGAGCGGAATCGATGGCGCGGAAGATGGCAGTTGTGTTGTTCATGTTGCCCTGGATGAGGTTGATGGATGAGTATTTGGCGCGGAGAGTTGTTGCTGGGGAGGGTTTGTGGTAGAGTGTATATATTTTTGTTTTGGTGCTGATTGAGCCGCTGTGGGGCTTATTCAGGTACGAGAAATTTGTCAATCCAAAACTTATTGAATTGGGTTTACATCATCTCTAGTGTTCTTAAAAAGTTATTCATCTATGTGTGCCGTGAAACAAAGGTCGATTCAATCGTTGAAAGGACACGGAACAGGGTGTCGGGTGTTGCGTATCACACGCGTAATCATGTGATTTCAAATTCAAAGTTACTCTTTTCAGGAAACACTATTCTATAACCAACGCTAGCATAGGTACCCTGCTAGCTTCTTACTAAGGACACCATATTATTTCAGGAGAGGTAGTCTATACGTTGTTTATTTATTTATAAATAAGCGCGTAGTTACTTTTTATATTAAAAAAATATACTATTAATAATACTAATAATAACAAGGTATGTCTCTAGTTCTCTCTCTTTAAAGCGTAGCACGGCCGAAGAAACCGTATAGGCTATGGCTTAGTAATTCTAGAGATTAAGATTACACTTGTAATTGTTCTTAGTGTTTTAGCTTTCTCTACCTTAGTTAGCCTAGTACTTAGAATAGAATAGGCTACTTACCTAGATAAGAATAGAAGAGGCTAGGCTAGATTAGAATCAAGGCTAGGCTAATTTTAGTAGACTAGGTACTCTAACTAGGATAGAAGTGGCTAGGAAAGTTCTAAAAACAGGATAGAAGTAGCTAGGTAGGTAAAAAAAGGAGGCTAGGCTAGAGTAGGGTTAGGAAGGTAACCTTCTAAGAGTCCTAATTAGGACCTAGACCCTCTTTTCTACCTGCTTTCTAGACTTTAAGTGAAATTAACTAGCCTAACTCTTCCTATACTAGCCTCTCTATTTGGTAAGGAAAGGCAAGTAAGTACTATAGGATAGGAGTAGCTAGGAAAGCTAGAATTTAAGGATAGGAGAAGGCGGGATAGCCTTAAAATAGAGGTAGGAGGGAGAAGGATCGTCGAGGTAGGATAGGATAACAGATTAGGCGGAGAAACCTAAAACACTGATTGTCCTTGCAGAATTTGATCTTAGTCCAGCATACCATGAGTGGGATAAGTTGCATCCTTCAAAAGGAAAGAAAACGGTGGAGGATGATCGTGCATATTAGATAGAGAAAGGTAGTGCTTCTCCGGCTGAGATGTATCCATGTAGGGTGGCTTTCAGGAAGTAAATGACGGACATCGTGAGCTATCTCTGTGAGAGAGCCGGGCCTCTCACCGGTCTTTTTGAACTGAAATACAGATGGGAGTTAAACATGAATGGTAAATAAACCGGCTCCTTTTTTCAATCGTTCGATAATTGTGAGTTCGACCTAAAAGCCGGTGTCCAAAGAACAGATGCTAACCTAAAGGTAAAAAGCAGAAGCCAAAGGAAGGGGGACTCCGGTAACTTATGATGGTTTCTATTGGGAGATGAGAGTTGATGTTGGCACATGACTCATCTAGTGCTTCCAATCAAGAAATTTTTCTCTCAGCACGCTTATTCGTAATACGTCTACTTCTCCCAAACTTCCTTTCTAGATCTTCCTCTGCTATCGCTTGGGAAACATCGACATGGGTTACTCATTTCCCTCTCTCGATAAAAGTCCTATATATGATGTGTGAGACTCTTTTTGGATACAATAAGCATTGGTAATGGAGGTGGAAACTAGTAGTGGCAAAAATGTTTCTACATAGTTCATTGGAAGATTGCTTCTCCTATAAATACCAAAAGTCACAAAATCAAAACATCGGAACCAAAGAATACTTAACTAACCCACGTCTCCTTCCCAATCTTACTCTTTCTCGCAACCACGAGTCCAACCTCAATACAACTTGCACCGCCCAAGATCTCAAAGCCTTGCACATCAGCTCCAAACCTTCCCATGATCCAACTTCTTAATTCCACTACCAGCAAACTATCAACACCATACTGCACCAGGGGTTTCTCAATGTCGATTTCGCCTCCACTTATATTGTTTCCCAGTTTATCAGCAAGGGCTTTTGTGACAATCGCACCGGCTTCCCATAAAGTTGCTGCGCTCTTGAATGTACTGGTGACGTCTACGGTTTTCCCACTCTTGGGATTTTGCGAAAATTCGGAAGTTGAAGAAGAACCAGGAAACTGGTGAAGATGTTTGAAGAGGGAACGTGCCATCCATGGAGGCTGGTCGATACCTCGATTTTGGAGGTTGGCTGGATTTTCAAGACCTACTGCTACTTGGCAGGTTGATTCTGATAGAATTGGGAGTTCGGGGTTGCAGTAATAATCCAGAATAGCGAAAAGGTTCGCGTCTGTAATGGGAATAAATGGGGTTTCACCAACCCATTTATCCATCAAGTCCGGGTTCTCGCTTAAAGCTCCGCTGGTCAACATGGCCCCGAGATCGATTGATACGGCTTTTAGACCCCTTGAGATCCGGAATCGAGCAAGCGCATCTTCATAGTTATTCCCAGCAGCGTAGTTTGCTTGCCCTGCACTTCCTACTATTCCCGCCAGCGACGACAACACAATAAAGAAATCAAGGTCTTTGGGGAGGATAGAATGCAAGTTCCACGATCCTTGGACTTTGGGTTTGATAGCTGATGTCCAGTCTTCGTGGGTCATATTTTGGAATAAAGCGTCCTTTGTTCGTTAGCATGATGATGCTTTATAAGTGAACCTTTGAAGAAGACTCTTACTCTTAAAACCATGGAACTCTGGATGCACCCAGCGATTGGAGGGAGTGAGAGTCTACAGGCTTCCAAGACCAACTCCAACGCAGATGGATCGGAGATATCGCAAGCCGGGGTTTGGACATTTACACTCTTCTTCTTTAGTTCTTCGATCAGTATTTTTGCTTCTGATGAAGCTGCGCCTGACCGAGAGAGCAAGATAAGATTTCTCGCCCCGTTAGACACAAACCAACGAGCCATTGATCTACCAACCCCACCGAGACCGCCTGCAATAACATATGTCCTATCTTCCTTGAATCGGAAACTAGGTTTAGTATCAAATTCAACCTGATGGTAAGTCAGCCAAGCACCACACAAAGAGAACCCGAGTACAAACCTCAACCTTGTCGCTTCTTTCAATCTCTACCACGGTCTTTGTGTTATCAAATTGCTCCAACGCAACCCCCAAAAAGGCCTTCTTGATTTCCGACAGTTTGTAAATAGATAAATCTTTCCCCAACTGAATTTCCTTCTTTTCGAAAAGATCCAACACCCCCTGTAGAGCTTTCCGAACAAGAAGTGGTCGTTCCTTAATCAAAGAAGTATAATCCACAGCGCTAAAGGTGAGGTTTTTGGCAAAAGCAAACATGGGAAGCTGCTTATGGGATTGTATATTCTGGTTACCAATCTCCACGAATCGACCATGGGGTTTGATACTTTCTAGAGACGAAAGTTGTTTCTCGCCAGTTAGTGAGTTGAGAATCACATCGGCTCCTTCTCCTCGTGTAGCTTGTCGGATACCAGTGACAAAGGATGTATCTCCGTTGAAGAGAATATGCTCTTCCGGAAGCTCATATTGCTCTCGGAGAAGGGTCCTTTCATCCTCTGTGGCAACGGTGGTGAAGACGATAGCCCCATGTGCAAGGGCAATCTGGATGGAGGCTCGACCAACAGGGTATGCCCCGGAATGAATGAGCACGGTCTCGTCACGCTCAATCCGGGCAATATGAACCAAAGAGTGATATGCGGTTCCAAATGCTGATGGCCAGGAGGCTGCCTCAACGAAATTCATGCCATCAGGTATTAGAAGAAGCGTAGCGGTCTTTGATCTGGCAAAATTCTTGAAAGCATGTTCCACATTCCCGCAAACACGATCGCCAAGTTGAAATACACAGTTGACACCAACCTGACTGACAATTCCGGAAATTTCGGAACCGCAAAGTATCCCACGCTCCTTCCCAAAGGCAATATGTTTGTCTTTTGAATTGACACCAATAGCCTTGACTTCAATCTCGACTTCGCCTTCTTGAAGAGGCTTGGCGAATCCCGAGTCTTCAACAAAGCACATGGAGTCCACTTGACCAGTGGATCCCATAACTAGCTTAAGTGGAGGACAAGTGTCCAGCCCCTTGATTGTTTTGCTCCTCACAAGTGACTTATTGTTGATATCCAAACTAAGTCGATTTGCTTCCACCAAACGCGGTATTTGAAGTCTTCCATTCTTTTGAATAAAGGTCAACTCGCCAATATCGCTTTCCTGAAGCAATGTCGCGCGAAGAACATCAAGAACCGTTTTCGCGGTTAAGCATTTGTTGATGCCGGGCTTCTCTAAGGCCAAAGTGCTGAAATTCAATCCCAAGAATTCATTTCGCACTGTCTTCGAAAGGCCATCTACTATGGCGTGGTCTGGACTTTCGTTGTCGCTAACCCAAAGTATACCTTTGCTCGCACCACACGTCCATTGTAATGCCTTCAGATGTTCCGAACTGAGTGATGAAAGGTGTGAATTTTCAAGATCGACAAGAAAGATGTGGTACAAGCCAGTTTGATTGTTTCCCAGCGCGAGATCGGAAATCTTTTTGCTTTCGCAACTGGGACACCCATTAGTCTTCAACACAGTCTCGATTTCGGCCGCAACAGCTTCTTCGTTCTTGGAGGGTGTATCGGGAAGCACCAAAATAAGTTCTGGGAATACGATCCTATCCTCGCCGCCAGTAGCTGTCGTGACGATCACACTACACGAGCGACACTCAGCATTCTCATAGTCAGAAAGAATGAGATCAGCCCCACTGAACCCTTGGTCTCTCAAAACGCCGTTCCACCTCTCAGTGGTAATGAAGGGACTCCACTGACGGAACTCCTCAACACCCAGCCACCAACCAGGCAATAACCCAAATACGAAATTAGCATAAATAGTCTCAGGACTGGTGACCTCATAAAGCATCAATTTCCCACCTGGCTTCAACAAGTTCCTGGTATTACGAATCGTAGCACTGATATCCTTGGTAGCATGCAACACATTTGCAGCAATGATAAGATCATACGATTCGTCCTCGAATCCCTGACTCTCGGGAGCAACCTCAATGTTGAACGTTTTGAAATTCATATTCGTACATCTTTCAAACTTCTCACGAGCCTTCTCGAAGAAAGAGGCTGAGATATCTGTAAAATCGTAGGTGTCGTAACGTCTTTCTCGGTCTTCAGAAACCAATGTTCGCATGATCATCTCCGTGGTTCCACCTGTTCCAGCGCCGATCTCGAGAATTTTCATACCTGGGTTCTTGTGAATGGCCGCATCGAGGTATCTGGCGAACTGCTGCATGCAATTTGCGCTTTCATTCATATCCTCGTAAAATTCGGTGGCTAGAGTACCATTGAAAAGAAGGGAGAGGATATCAACTTTCCCATTGATGATACCATCCAGTGCCTCGACGACCGCAACGTAAAGTGGACCTTGTCTATTGGTATTTCGTATACGATCACAAGCCTGTTTGAATAAGAGTTTGTCATTGACAAGTTCATTCCAGACAGCAATCTTGGCTGGTGTCGAAGTTTCTTGGAACGATTTTACTACCTTGGCCATCCACTCTTGATATCTTTGTAGATGAGGTCTTGTGGGGTCGAGATCCGAAGGCGGCGAAGATAGACTTCTCTGCATCGAGGCATGAAGCAATATATTGAGGTCGTGAAAGAATTCAATTGGTTCATCATCTTTCGGGATCTCCTGGCAGAATTGTAAGAGTTCCGTCTGACTAAGAAGGTCGAGGTCCGGCTTCCAAGCTACCCCACAGCAAAGTTGTGGTGCTGGTTCCGCTTCTGCCGAGAGAGTTTGGGATATGTTGGTCATTTCTAGACCATCAATCCGCAGGAGCAAGGTTTGCGCCTCTTCATCCAATACTCTCAAAGTGCTTTCTGTGATGCGGCCATCTGGATGAGCACGAGCGGTTGCTTTGAGGGATTTCTCGTCATTGCTCATCCCCTTTCTCGATATCCACATGCTATTCACTCGAGTTGGGAGGCCCAAGTCAAGTTTGTCTTGACATCCATTCGTCAAAGCAGCAAATGCAAGCTGAAAAATACCATCCAAAGTAGTGGGATGGATGATGTGTGGTTCTAGGTAATCTTGATAGATATTGATACCCGCCGTGGCGACATAATCCTCACCAGCTAGAATATCTGCAAAACGCTGGAAGGCTTTCCCATAATCATAACCAGCTTCCCGCAAGAAATTAAACATGTTTTTTGGAATGATAGTGTTAGGACAGAGACTCTTCATGTTTTCAAAATCTTCTAGATGTGCTTGTTGGTTGGTAGAAGTAAGAGAGGCAGTCTTTCCTCTGGGTACACCTGCCTTTTTGTAAGTAATGTGCGAAAACGTTTAGAACAATGACATTCATTCTCTGAGAACGTTTAGAAGAAGCAAGAACACTAGTCTCAATTCTTCTAAATACTCTCGCACAATAGTTGAAATTGTGTCAGAATTCTGGAGCAATGGGAGGAGGGTGTACGCAGAGTAAAGCCTAGGTTCTTACTCTTTTGCCAAGATGATAACTCTCCAGCAGGCAACTTGTATTCGACTTGTATGTTTCCACGACAGACCTCAGTCCAATGTCCAACGAAGGTAGATATTCTGAACTCATACCAAGTAGTTGAAGTGGCTGTAATCTGCTCAAGGGGATGAAGAAAGCATTGTGTTTCTAGACCTTCGGGGGTGGTTGGAATTGTCATTGGAGCAATGAAGGTTGCATCCTTGATACAAAAGCCTTTGACAAGGCGAGAGCGATCGGCCAATTGATTGGCAGCTTCAATTGCCATGCACAACATTCCGGCAGCTGGATACAGCGTTGAACCGCCGACTTTGTGGTCCATTACCCATGGTAACTCCGATACTTTAACAAAATTCCTCCACCTAGCTTCATTGGGATTCCAGTCGGCTACGGGTGTCCCAAGGAGATCGTTTTTAGCGACTTTTCTAAGCCGTAAACCTTGACTCAAGCGCGATTCGGACCAGTAAGACTTTGAGTGGTCGAACGGGTATTCTGGGAGGTCGACAAGAGGCTTTAAATCCGTACAATGTTCCATCTGATTTACACGAAGTAAATTGATGGGATATCCCAGAGAGTGGAGATTTCCCATAGCTGTCAAAGTTGTCGTCATGGCGCTGTGATTCCGAACCAAAGCAGAGAAGTAGCGTATACTGCTACTTTTACCTTGTGTCACAAGGGTGTCTCTTATGGGTCCTTGTAATGCAGAATGTGGTCCAATTTCTAGTAAGTCATTGACATACGCGAGATCTCGGTGACTGCCATTGAGCTTCTTTCTTATTTTACCGGTATTGATACGGAATTTTGTGAGCGCCTTTGCAAAATTGACCGGTGAAACCATATTTGCAACCCAATACTTTCCACAAGATAATTCCTGGGGAGAAACTCGCGATCCTGTCAGCGAAGATATCATGTCCACGCCTGATTTTGGCTTAATTTCATCGGATTCTAAGTTGTCGAGAAGGCCCAGATATTCATCTGCGATGGCGTTCATCATCGGGGAATGATAAGCAACTGGGACATCTAGTACACGAGCGAAAATAGCGTCTTCGTCCAGTAACTGCTTTAAAAAAATGATATCGGCTTTCTTTCCCGATATTGTAGTACTTTTCGGACTATTCACACAAGCAACGGTGAGACTTTGTCGATTGGTTTCTTTGAAAACGAGTTGGAAGTATGGCAAAACTTGCTCTTCAGAAATACCGACAGCCATCATAGCTCCCCGGTCTTCTCTGCTTGAAGCAGCGAGCTGCGACGACAGAAGACCTCGGAAGTATGAAATACGACAAGCCGTCTTTGCTGAAATAGCGCCTATGGTATACCTGGAATGATTTAGCGATAAACACTTCGGGTTCGTACCTGCCCATCTAGCTCATTGTCCCAACATTCTAGGGTAACGTATGTAAATTATCCTAAATACTTAATACAATTCAAGATATTACCCTATGTGTTTGGAACAACCATGTTTCATTGCTCTAAAGTATTTGGGGCAATACCAAAATTGTGCTGAACATCCTATATCGTAAAGAAAGTTAAACTTACGCAGAAGCGATCTCCCCACTGGAATGACCAACCACGGCAGTGGGGGTGACACCGAAGTGCCTCAACAAAGCCACTACCGCGATTTGGATAGCAGTGCAAATAGGCTGGCTGAATTCTGGTTGACTGATTGAAGAAGTCAACTTGTCTCGAAGAAGCTCATCTAAAAAGGTCAGTTGTGACAATCAAGAGAAGGTCCATCACTTACCCATCAACGACCATTGACAACCAATATCCTGAAGGTGTTCTGAAAACTGTAGAAGAGAGTCTTCGAATACTGGAAATGACAATAATTCTCTACCCATAGCAAACCACTGAGCTCCTTGTCCTGTGAAAACAAATCCCAGCCGAGGTTCGGAAACACATGTTTGCTTTGGGGAAAGATGGGTTTGGAGCCCATTCATTTCACGAACCGAATTCATCAGCGCCCAGGTTCGGCATTGAAACTTTGTTCGCCTTGAATTCAAAGTATAAGCTAAGTTCCTGAATTGATTGTCGACTTCCATCAAGATGGAGAATTTCTTGTATGTGAGGTGCTCATACTGATCCGTAACAGTATTCAGAGCCTTCTCATCAATCGCCGACCAAGTCAACAGGAGAGGGCGATTAGTCTCGGAGGGTGATGAGTCACTCTCCGAGCTTTGTGTATTATATCCCTCATCAGAGTTGGCGGGTGACTTTGGTGTGCATAGGTTGGGAGGATGGGCAACGGTCTGATGGTTGCCCAGTAAATTTCGAGCTTGGAGGTAGTGGAAAGCATCGTCTAACAAGTAGTGCTATTAACTTCAGATTTCAAAAACTCCACGAGACGAACAACGTACCTAAAACAGCATGCTGTGGATGCTCTCGGGGTCAGTATTGCCATTTCTAGAGGTATGTTTGAGGAAAAGGAGGATAAAACAGAGTTACGAGAGGAAGATGTAAGTTGTCTGAGGAGGAAACGGTGTCTCAATCCTCCTATAACAACCTGAAAGAGGAAAATAGAACTCAGAGATTACCCACACTATTTGAGCCACCAAATCCGAAGGAATTAACCGAGGCGCGACGTAGACCATCACTAGGCCAAGCAGTTACTTCAATGGGAAACTGTTCTCCATTATTAAGTATGAGTAGTGAAAGGGAGTCCGTTCTGGCCAAGCATACCTCAAGGTTCTGGAATTCATGGTCGATTTTGGTGTTCAATTTCTCGAAGTTGGCGTTTGGTGTTATCAACCCATTCTCAAGGATGAGCACTGTCTTTATTATTCCACCAAGACCACTGCATCCTTCCAAATGTCCGATTATGGACTTCACCGCCCCACTAAAATTGTGCTCTATTAGTATAGTAAGAGAGACAGGCTTTCCGCTGAGTACACTCGCTTTCGTAAATATTGCGCGAAAGGGTCTAGGACAATATTATCTGTTGTCCGACCCGGTATAGAAGAATCGAGAAATCGACTTCTTAATTCTTCTAGCCGCTCTCGCATCATGCTTTAGATTGTAGAAGAGTTCCAGGGATACTAATGAAGGGGGTGTACGCAGAGCAAAGCTCAGGATTCTTACCCACGAACCGAATGGAGCTACTTACATGTACAACGGCTCTTCAGGACTGCGAAACTTTCTAAAGCAAGCGCCTATTGCATGCGCCTCGATGGGGTCTAATTGTCCATATGAACATCATAATCTGTTTGTAGTAGGAATAGTTCAATACGTACCTCCTACAGCAGTGCCAGTGCCGTGCGCTTCCATAAATCTCGTAACAGACATGTCCAGGTTTGCCTTAGCATAAGTCTCCCTTATCAAGCTTTCTTGTGCTTCTGGGCTCGGCTGTGTGATTTGAGCAGTTCTCCCATCAGAGTTTGACCCACAAGAACGTATCACAGCACGAATGTTGTCTCCGTCACGGATTGCGTCCGACACTCGTTTGAGGACAATGACGCTCACGCCCTCGCCTCTTCCATAACCATTCCCGCGTTCGTCAAAACTGAAGCATTTCCCGTCTGGTGATAGAAAACTCATTTTCGAAAGAAGTAGCATCCAATCGATATTAAGGATCAGATTACTGCCAGCAACGAGACTCTGGGCAATAGTTAGAGGTGTACAAAGGGTTTCAGAATGTGCTTTACCATGGTTGCATCTCCGTTTCTCAGTCCTTGGCATGCAACATCCAATGCCATCAAACTACTGGAACACGCCGAATCGACATTGAACGAGGCACCATGGAGGTTGTAGAACCAACTAATTCGATTCGCCAGCTATGGAAGATCTCGGAGTTAGTATTGCCAATTTAAGAAGTATGCCTAAGGAAACCATGTCTCATTCCTCCCAAAGAGGGAAAAAGAACTCGGAGAATACCCACCATATTCGGGGACAAGCCATTTGCGCCATAACTCGAACCATTCTCGGGGTCTTTCGCGTTGATACTCTTGTAGTCGTCGGTAAAGGATGCAGAATACACTGACGTTTTTGAATGTGAGATCTCATCTATGGGGATCCCAGCTAACCAAATTAGTCTTGATAGTAGTCGCTCAACAGAGACAGCATACCACTTTCAAGTGCTCTATAACTCGCTTCCAACAAGAGTCGTTGTTGGGGGTCCAAGCCGGCAGCCTCCGTTGCAGATATAGAAAAGAATGGTGCATCAAAAGCAGCAATATCTTCTTTTATGAAGTGACCACTAAGGCCATTGAGCTGTTTTCTTGTCAGCGCGATCAATCGTCTTCTGTATTGGGGTGCTTACTGTGTCTGTTCTTGTTTTGTCCTGGTGATAGAATGAGGTGGCTTCCATTCTCTCGGGGGGTATTTTGGTTGAAAGACATCTTCCTTCTAGCAAAGTATCCCAAAAAGATTCTGTAGAGGTTGCCTCTTGAGGGAACTTCAGTGCCATGCCAATAATAGCGATTGACTCCAAGTCGTCGGGAATAGGTGAGGAATCCATGGCTGCACTTCGATTTGCTTGGCATACAGTGTATTCTTCTACTTGGGTTCAAGAAATTATATAGGGTCGACCAAACCAAATAGAAAGCTTCCTCGATGTGTCCGCCTAAGAATTCGAACGCCACCGACTTGATGGCATTAAGGATTTTTTTTTTTCTTACAGACGACAATTTATGTTGAAGACAATATCACAAATTGGACTTGGAGAATGCACACTTAAAGCAGCTTGAAGAAGAGTTGTAAGTCCAAAAGGACAAAATGACGCTAAAGGAGCTTGGAGCAATCCCACACCGTCAATAAGGGCTCTTCGGTCGAGAAGACGGTTTAGGAAGGACTCCTTGCCTACGGGTCGCACATCGTAGTCCAGTCAAGTGTCGTCAAAGATGGGATCGGTGATGACTTGAGAGCTTGCGCAATGAAGTGTCCGAAGTATGGGTCTTATCTACCGTGCCGCTCGTGCTCGTAAGCTGTGCATAGATAGGTCAACAGCCCATCACAGAGCCCAACTGCCGTTGAGAATCCACAAGCTAAACCTGATTTGTTCAAAACTTCTGTTTCTATCGGGACTAGCTTAAAAGTACCAATGGGACTACCACAATGGTTGACTCGAAACTGTTGGACAAAGTGCTACTACATAAGTAGAAAGTGTCCAGAAGAAGGCCCAGATATCCAATGATAGACAATCAACTTTAAGAATCAACATACTTCTACACCAGAACGACATGCACTTCTTATGTCTCCATGGCAATGGCACCAGCAACAAGGTACTTTCCAGACATGAAACCATTGAAAGAAATCAGTACTAACTTGAGAAAATATTACAGGTTCTCGAAATGCAAATTGGTAGGTGATAATGGCAGAAAATGTCTCATTTTGGTAAATCTCGTCGGTTGACATATCGAAGCAACGTTGAGAAATGAGATTGGAGGAAAGCACACGTATGACTTTGCAGAAGGCTCCTTCCTGGTCGAGGCCGAACCAGGTATGTTGATTGCTGTAAGGCACAGTGTTGGAAGGGAAGTCCACTGATTTTCCGCAGGCATTAAACATCTCTTTCCGGCTGAAGACGAATACTTTTCCTATTTCGACCCCGCCAGAACAGGAAATCTCGCCACCGCGTTGGCTGACCTGGAGAATTATATTGCCACCGAAGGGCCTTTTGGAGGAATTATCGGCTTCTCCGCCGGGGCTGGCTTGGCTGCAACGTTGATACTTCGAGGTGCATCCAACGGTATGAACGCGGCGCCGTTTAGATGTGCAATTTTCTTGTCCGCAATGGTGCCGTTCCATGAAGATCTGAAGCAGGAAAATGGCGCTGTCGAATTGTTGGAGCTTCCGACAGGTCAAAAAAGGATCGAGATCCCTACTGCTCATATCTGGGGTTCCAATGACGAATGGCAAGGCAAAGCGGAAATATTAGCAGACATGTGCAAGGAAGAGAACAGATCCATTTATGTCCATCAAGGAGGACATGAGATCCCCAGTAGCTCCAGGTCAAGGGACGCAGTTACCAAGGCGGCACACATCGTCAAAAGAGCGATCTGCTTGGCTGAAGATGAGCAGCTTCTCTGCAGGGGGCGCTTGTAGGGTGAAATGGTAAGGGGCAGGTGGTGGCTCTCCTTTTTCTAAATTTCTAGGAGAATTTTGATATATTGACCCAAATATTGAGAACAAGCATGTTCAGTCGTCTTGGTTTGTTTGGGGTATTATTTGTTAAATTCTACTAGAAAGTACGAACAATGAGAGCTGCTCCTGTTTACTGCCGCTTTTGTTGCCCATTGCGAGGTTGGCCACACACAGCCTTACATAGGGACGGGGAAGGCGGAGAGGGCAGAAGCAGTCTTCGGGAGAAGTCTAAGGGTAGTTAGCAGCAGATATATCATGTGGACTATCTCGTAAATGATTGTTACCCGTTATTACCCGTCTACTACCGTTGAGGATAACTCGACTCTACGGTCATGCTGGATCCAATAGTGGGACTGAGCTACTTGGCGTGAAAGGAAGAGCTCAATGGGCTCCGAAAAGGAGGCAGAAGATGGTGGGGGAGTCGCCATACTTGCCAATACGAAGACATCGATCATCCGACAGTTTAATCCACCGGCGACACGGTGCCGTTACATGTTGGATTGCGTTATAGTTGAGAAGTGGTTGGTCTCAGCTTTACGTAAACAAGCAGGCGACAAATGGGAGGATTGGGTTCGTACATCTGGGGGAACGTTTTTGATGTGATCTGATCCGAGGTGATGTGCGTTTTATGTCAAACTGTCAAAAAGCGGAGATGCCCGTTGAAGCCAAGCACATGACTGCGCTTAGTCGACCAATCCCGTCACCAGTTGAATCTCGGTGGAATTAGGAGAATCTCGCATGGGGTAATGGAATTCTCTTCTATTCAACCGGTCCGTGCCGCACCGCCGCGGCTCCTTCCCTCTTTGGTACGGGATGTTCAGTTCTGTACCATAATCTACCAACATACGTACTATATACCGTATCAGTACCAGGTACTACGGAGTATGTTTCCGTCTCAGCCGGCATTCGACCTTATCTGGGACTAGTTCGATGCTTGTAGGTCGCGAAGGATTCCTCGGGAACAGCCCATATCGGTTCACATTTACTGCCACTGATTTCTTGGATTCTCTTGGGGGTGTTTACAATATACGAGTACTACCCCCCCTAATTACATTGTATGCGCACGGTCGTTTTAGTATAGCAAATGTCTGTGCGCATAAAATGTAATTAGGGGGGGTAGTACTCTCCCCCTCCCCCTAAACAGAATGTAGGGTGCACAGACATTTAGTATAGCAAATGTCTGTGCGCATAAAATGTAATTAGGGGGGGGATAGTATAAGACCCTTCTTCAATATCCACAGTCAGAAACCCCTGCCTACCTGCCTGCGATCTATCGATCGACCCAAAATCGTATGTCTGTCTCATCGAGCGGGCTGACGTGCTGCTAGGGAGACCTCGTAATCTTGCTTGACGACAATCTGGTGCTTTCCAAACACAGTCCTATCTTTCGGACTCGCCATGCATGCAGCACTGTTTTTGTAATTGCCTCCATGCTCTTCAACCTCAGGGGCAACATTGATCCGAGGTTCCATCGAAGCGAGTGGCACATCATGGTTTCCCGAAGAGGAGATTTTATATCCGCGGGACCGTGACTTTTGGGTAGTATATGTTCCTAACGCACTTCCGTGTCGCAGGTGTCGAATCAAGGGACGCATGGTAACCAAACATGCTGCAATAAGATACATTCCTGGCTCGATGATGGTCCACAACATCAAGTCCGCGGACGCCATAGTTGCGTCTTCGAGTGCGTCCTTCCCAAAGAACGTTGCAAATCGAATGATGGAAACGATCAAGCCACTGCAAGAGAGTTAGTAACTATTCGGTAGATGAACCGGAAAGGGAACATACGTGCTCCCCGTCAAAAAGGTCACTACCAAGCCCAACTTCTGGTTCTTGGTCGAGTGGAGGCCGTATATGAGTGGCAGTGGAAGGACCAAGATGCCAACATCAGTCAAAATGTTTGGAAAGCTAATCCATCGGAAGAAGGCATTGGTATCAATGCAATGTCCCGGGAGACTCTTGTTCCAAAACTTTGCTAGAGGAATGCAACTCAAGCTGGAGGTCAGCCCACCAGCCAGAAAGTTGCCTATGACGACCGCAATCAACAAGTAACAAGTCGTCCGGTAGGCCTTCTGCGTGAAGATTCGAAGGTACAATACTATCACGCAGATCTTGGGTAACGTAACCGCTGTTATGTATATCCACTGTACAGCCAGGAGAAGTTTGGCCCAGATCACAATCTTATGGGATTCTCCCAGCATTGCCAATGCCGAAACATGGCGTCCCACGCCTCCATAATTTACCATTACTATTTCGTTGGTGTCAGTGACAGCAACTGCATCGCCGGGGCTTTCCATTTCATACCAAATCCAATTATGTTGATCGCAAGACAAAAGACCAATGAAGGCCAGATCAAAAGATCATCCAACCCCATCTTCGCATCAGACAAAGCTCTCGACCATGTTCTCAGAAGGACGAAAATTGTCTCCAACGGGATGAAAAAGGCGGCAAGTACAACAAGCTTCAGCCCGTGGTACTCGTAGAGGTATTCTCCTGTTGCATGATGGGCGGGAGCAGAAGCCATAGCTGCTAGCGTACGGTTTTGAGAGCAAAGTTTTGCGTTATTTGGTGTGATGTACGATGAATAAAATGGACTTGCTATTACCTTATGAAGCGTTACGTGGGCTATCCTTCCGAACCCATTCTTCCTTCACAATTCGCTTATGAGATGGCAGACGGCTCCCCCCGAGGAAGGAACGACATGCTTTCATGGTTCTCTTCCATATCCCTTTTGAGGAGAGTATCCCGGGGGCTCTATGCACCTGTGAGGGGTTTTTTCTTGCATACAAAGACAAAAATACTTTCGGCTCCATGTTTCTCATGTGGAAGTGGGCAGTGCACCATCGCAAACGGTTGGCTCCAATGGAGAGTTTCTGTGCCTTTTTCATGCTTATCTTGATGCACGTTTGGGAATTATGGTTTGAACTGGTAGGGTCTGCATGAAAAGAACCATGCAGGTTTTTCGGAGCACAATTCCGTTTTGAGACCGACCATAGGTAGTACGTACACGCCTCGCAAGAGCGATCGCATACCAACCAACACCAACACCAACACCAACAATCTCGAAACTCCTCTCAACCTCCCTCTGGCTCCCCACAATTCTGGATAATTGCCCCAATCGATTCAGGGGTGCAATTGAAGGATGCCAACCATGTTGCAGCTGAAAGGAACTTTTAATGTTGGCCAAGGTTCCCCTCATCTACTCGACCAGCTTCCAACGTAATCGATGCAGTGAGATTTGTTGATAGGGGTTGGGATATTCACCTCCCCAAACTACCTCAACTGTAGAGATTTTCCTCCCAGCTTTAAAGTAATAGTCTTATCCTTTTAGCACCACATCCACCACCACTTACAGCATCATGGCAAACAATACCTCTCCAAGCAATCTTCCCGAATACTATCCGGGAAAGAAGGATATTCTTACCAACATCGTTGACTTCACAGCCCGCAAAACACCCCAAGCTCTCTACGCGGAATTTCCCATCTCACCAACCTCCTACGATGCTGGATATCGTAAAGTCAACTACAAGACCTTTGCAAATGCCATCAATGGCACTGCATGGTACCTCCACGAGACCCTCGGGCCGGGCAATAACTTTGAGACTTTGGCATATATCGGTCCCAATGATATGAGGTACAACGTTTTTGCCTTGGGTGCCGTAAAGGCGGGGTATAAAGTTCGAATCACCATTTCCTATTCTGAATATGAATACAGCTGAAAGTTGGAATAGATGTTCTTCTCCTCGCCCCGAAACAGTGTTGCGGCTCACACCCATCTTCTCGAAGCTGTTGACTGCAAGACAATCTTGGTTCCAGATCCACAACCAGCAACGATTCCTTCCATTCTTACCGTATTCCCTCTGAAAGTTATAAAAGCACCGAGTGTTGATGAACTTCTCACTAAAACATACCCACCTTATCCTTATAACAAGTCTTTTGAGCAAGCCAAACTCGACCCCCTTATCGTTTTCCATACGTCAGGCTCAACCGGTCTTCCGAAACCGGTAACATGGAATCATGATTATGCGGCTGCCTACTTCAACATGATTCAACTTGATCCCCCACCAGGATGTGAGTACCCAGCTTCTCCGAGTGAATTTCTTCTTTGGGTAAAAACCAGAGCTGAGACATGCCTCATTCTTAAACTTTCCTTGAAACTCTTACTCCTTCTACTCCTCAAATCTTTCCGAAGAAGTAAATTGACTCCGAGATCCTGCAGATGAGAGCAACGATAGGTTGGTCCAAGCAAATCGGGTCTTTTTCATGCTTCCTCCGTTTCACGTAAGTCTCTTCAGTAGTCTGTCTATCTTCAATTACTTATATCTCACTTAGGGTGCAAACCATCTGATAACTCTCTGCGCGGCCATTGCCACTAGAACGGCATGGATTTACCCATTGGCGTCTGCCATTCCATCTGCGAAGGTCTTAGCCGATGGCCTAAAACACACCATTGCAGATGCTGCCCTCATCGCGCCCCCAACTGCAGTTGACCTCGCAAAGGATGCAGAGACTCTTGATTTCGTTTCTTCACGGTTGGATACAATGATTTTTGCGGGTGGGGATTTGCCTCAACCTTTCGGAGAAGCCATCTCGAAAAAGATGCGCCTTGTCGATATATATGGAGCTTCCGAGGTTGGAAATCTGCCTTCACTTCGTCCTGAGGGCGATTTCGTTCGTGAGGACTGGCACTATACGCATTTCCATCCAAATGTTGGACTCGAGTTTCGACATCTGAATGAGAATCTTTATGAAATGTGGGTGGTACGTGACCCAGCTATCGAAGAGCATCAGCCCATCTTTAAATTGTTTCCCGAGCTTACCGAGTATTCCACTGTAAGTTTTTTCTCCACATAAAATAAAAAAGATTTTCTAAACTAATACACTTTCAGTGCGATATGTATACGCCTCATCCAACCAAACCCAATCTTTGGGCTTATGGCGGGAGAAGTGACGACATTATCGTGTTCCTTACAGGCGAGAAGACAAATCCTACGACCATGGAGCACCAAATCACAAGCCATCCTGAAGTTAAAGCAGTTCTTGTTACTGGAGCTCAAAAGTTCCAAGCGGCTTTGCTCATTGAGCTCATCGATGAAAAAGAGCTAGGCCCTTCAGAACGTGCGGCAGTTATTGAGCGGATTTGGCCAAAGGTCCAAGAAGCCAACCAGTTTTGTCCAGCTCATGCGAAAATCGCAAAGACACACATACTTTTAGTAGATCCAAAAAGACCTATGGGAAGAGCTGGCAAAGGAACGGTATGTGAATTTCCCAAAAATCCCTATCTCACAGATGTGGGACACACCCTTTACGATCACTTGCTCATCCCTTTCCAGATTCAAAGACCATTGACAGTGGCCATGTACGCAGCGGAACTCGAAGCATTATATGCCGATGCCGAAAAATTAAAGTCATCATCAATAAACCCTGACGTGAAACCAATAGATGGTCCACTAACACTTGGGAGTGTCAGTGCTATCTTGGAAAAGCTCGTAAAGTTTCAAACTGGATGGGAGAAAATTGACCATGCAGACAATTTCTATGTTGTTGGTATGGACTCATTGCAAACGTTACTTCTCACGCGAGATATGAAGCAGGCTTTTCTACTTCCAGAGATTGCCCCAAGTACCGTGTACACAAACCCGTCGATCGCACAACTTTCGCAAGCCGTCCTGGATATCTCCCAACAGATCAAAC
Organism: Hymenoscyphus infarciens; assembly: GCA_001414345.1. Classification (NCBI taxonomy): domain Eukaryota; kingdom Fungi; phylum Ascomycota; class Leotiomycetes; order Helotiales; family Helotiaceae; genus Hymenoscyphus; species Hymenoscyphus infarciens. The sequence goes on along the minus strand of LLCB01000263.1, from coordinate 46,372 downwards.
AATCCGGAGAACAAGCAGAACAAGAAAGAAAGCGTGCCATCAGCGAGACACTTGACAAGAAATTCAAAGTCATTGACGATATTGCAGCTGCATCTCCAACAACAAATGGACAAAACGGAGTCGCCAGCGATAAACAAACCGTGATTCTTACCGGATCCACCGGAAGCTTGGGCTCATACTTATTACTTGCGCTTCTCAATACTCCTTCGGTCTCCCACATATACTGCTTTAACAGAAGCCCCGATGCTCAACAGGTCCAAGTCAAGCGAAACGCCTCCCGTGGACTACCAATCGACTTCCCTACCGACAGAGTCTCCTTCCACACAGTCGACTTGGCCAAAGAAAATTTCGGCCTTGAACCATCAACCTACAATGCCCTCCTCCAAACAACCACAAAGATATTCCTAAACGGCTGGTCCGTAAACTTCAACACCCCTCTTTCCTCCTTCGAACAACAAATCGACGGCGTGATCAACTTTGCCAAATTCGCAAACCACGCTCCCTCCCACCCCACAATCTTCTTTGTCTCCTCCATCAGCTCCGCTCGAGGTCTTTCCGATACAACGACCCAAATCCCGGAAGAAATCATCAAAGACCACTCAGCACCCATCAAAATGGGTTATGGGCAAAGTAAATACGTCGCCGAACGCCTTCTCGATTACGCAGCAGAGAAGCTACAAATCGATACTCGTATCGCTCGCGTAGGCCAAATCGCTGGTCCGGTTGTTTTGGCAGGCTTGTGGAATAAATGGGAGTGGTTTCCAAGTCTTGTGCTGAGTTCATTGTATATTGGTGCTTTACCTGATTCTCTTGGTAGTGGGTTTGAGAAGATCGATTGGCTACCTATTGATGTGCTCGCGGATATAATCGTGGACTTAGCTCTAGCCAGCCAGACGGGAGATGGTGGAAAGGCAGTTGTTTTTCACCCACACAATCCCAATACGACGACTTGGGAGGCTCTCATTCCTCAAGTCATAAAGAGTATCGCTCCTTCGAGCTCGACCTCACTCGAGATTGTTTCGTTTGAAGAGTGGTTGAAGAGGGTCTCTGATAATGCTGAAGCGAGTGGATTGAAGATTGAGGAGATTGTCAAAGTTAATCCGGCTGTTAAGTTGCTTGATACTTATAAGAGTCTTTTGGGTGAGGGTAAGCTTCCGGATTTTGAGGTGGCCAAGACAGTTGGGGTAAGTGAGAAGTTGAAGAATGTGGAGGCGATTAAGACGGAGTGGGTACAAAAGTGGTGTAAGGAGTGGCTAGCATAGACCTCATGTGAAGGATCCGGGCTTTCTTTGAGAAAACCAGTTCTTAAATTGTGCACGATATTCTGAAACTGTTACGCGAAATAAGTTCAGGGAAACAGCGTAAATATTCCTTAAATCTACTAACCATTTCGAATGATTATCATATTGTGTTGAGATTCTTGAAACAAAAATGGTTTGGAACTCACACGCCACGTCGCGTCTTTTTTCAATATTCTTTAAAATAACGCGAAATCAGGTGACCAAGACTTCCCCGCCATCTGGAACTCTTCGTACCAATACGTACAGTCTATCTTGTAATCGACAACTCAACCTCTAGACCTGTCTCGGTGTCTGATTTGCAAGCCGCAACATTGACAACACCATCACCCAAAATGTCTTCCCCCTCAGGACCTCCAAAATACATCTACAAAATTCTCCCATCCTCCCCACCCCCACCATCCCCCCTTCCAGATTGTCTACCCCTCTCCGACCTCGACAGTTGCGATGGCTTTATCCACATGAGCACCTCCAAACAAATCCTCGGCACGCTTCAAAGATTTTTCACAACAACACCCGCAGTCATCATTCTTCGGGTTCCATATGAACGCGTGGAGCCACGCGTAAAATGGGAGATGGCAAAGGGTTTGGGTCCGGAAGATGAGAAAGGGAGCTGCTGGGATACAGAGGGTAGACTTGGTGGTTTTCCACATATCTACCATACGGAGGGAGGGGAACTAAAGTTGGGCAAGGCGGAGGTCGAAAGTCTGGGGACTTGGACGAGGGTTGGAGAGGCGTGGGGTAAAGGTGGTTGGCCGTTTGGGGAGGAGGATATTCCAACAGAGACATGAGGTTTCACACCTCGTCTCTACGGGCTGAACTATCATTCATGTCACACAACTTTTATCATTGGAGGGTTAGAGGAATTGAGTTATGACATGTGGTCTGGGTCACGTTTTATGAGAACTGAGGAAATCCATTGGAAGAGATGATTTAAAGTCCTTCACCTGGTTTCTTGCCGCCTACAAGCATAGCCTTCATCAGGGGCAACGGCCGGGGAGGATTTGCAACGGTCCGGGGCGCTTTTAGCTTCATCTTGTGAGTATTCCTATCGTTTGATCCGCTGAATTTCGCTGTATTGTGTGAGAAAGAACACAAAAGCACCTCTGGCATGGCAGAGCCACCCCTGCTGTGCCCCTTTTAAGGCGCTGTCATAGCGACGTAACAAACTCTTAAAAGGGTCAAAACCCTGGTATAACAGCTATAGTGACAGCACAGCCTCACTTACGCCACAAGTTGCCTTTGCTAATCGCTAATTCAAAGCAGAGTTTAAGATACCTCTTAAGTAACGTAATACGTAAGCTAGAAGTAAAGAGAGCTAGATAAAGAGATAAGAGAAAGAGAGGTTTCTTATAAAACTATCTTATATATTAATAGTTGTTTATCTAATTAGTAGTATAACTAGTCTAGTTTTCTTAAAATAAAAAGAGAACTAAGTAATATTTATTCTTAATATAAATATTAGAGAAAAAGACTATATAAATAAGGTTTTATAGCTAAATTATAGATAGTTTTAAGAGGTAAAGCTAAAAGAAGTAGAAAGTAAACTATAGTAGCTTTTAGTATTATAATTAAATTAAATTTCTTATAAAAGCTAAGATAATATATATATTTAGATAAAGATTTAGGTTTAATATAAGTTATTATATTTATATAATAAATAGTTATAATAGATTTATAATAGCTAAGCGAATATAAGTATCTAATGTTTTTTAGACCTTTATTTATAATATTTAGTATATAAAAGTATTAATAGATTTAAGAAGATAAAAGATAATAAATATCTATATATTCTATATAGATTTATATAATAGTAGTAGTAGCTAAGCTACTATAACTATCTAACGTTTTTTAGATATTTTTTATAATATTTAGTATATAAAAGTATTAAGAGATTACTAGATTTAAAAAGATTAAATATATTAAATATCTATATATTTTATATAGATTTATCTAAGAGTTATAGTAGATAAGCTATTATAACTATCTAATATCTTTTAGACCTTTATTTATAATATTTAGTATAAAAGAGTATTAATATATAAATATCTATATATTCTATATAGATTTATCTAAGAGTTATTATTAGTATAACTTATAGTTATAAAAGCGATATAAAAAGAGTTATATTATCGTTCGTATATACCGAGTAAAGCTAGCTACGATGCCTACTTAAGTAGCTCTTAAGCGAGAAGATTACGTGTTCCTACGTGCGCTATTCTAAGCAGTTACTTACTCTTAAGTTATACTAACACTAGCACCTCTCTAAAAAGGTCGAAGTTACTTAAAATTATTAAAAAAATATATATCTAATCTAACTAATTAGAGCTCTCTATCTCTGTTCTTAACTAATAAGAAGGCTCTATTTTAATCCTCTATTATCTCTTATTTCGTTCTACTTACTCTATAAGGTTAATATCTAGCTTATTAGTATTAATTAACTTTTATAGAGTATTATAGTAACCCTTTTTAGTTATAGTATTTATAGAATTACTTTTATTATTAATCTATTTAATCTTATTAATCTCTCTTAATTTATATACTTCTTATAGATATATAATATTAATTATTAGTCGCTTCTCTTTAGTTGTACTTAATTTAACTATATATTTATAAATAGACTTCAAATTAGTATATATTATAAGTAGTATCTTAAATCCTAAAATACTTTTAAAAGTTGATTTTATTAAAGCTATAACGTTAAATCTAGAGCTTATTATATATATTTTCTAATACTAAAACACTATAAGTAACTCTCTTATACTTAGTAGAAGACTGATATAAGATATTAGTATTATTATCCTTATTTATAAGAGTAATAACATAACTAATTTATAATAATAAGTTCTTATTATTAGTAAATAATCTATTAGTAAAAGTATATAACTTTAGAGAAGTTTTATCTAATTTAACGAATTTAAGCCCTCTTATAGTATTCTTAATTTACTATTAAATTCGCTTCTTAAGAAGTAAAATATTATTATCTTAAGAATTAATAGTTTAAGTAGTATATAATAAGTTAAAAGCAGCCTTAGGTTAAGATACTATAGCTAAGTATATACCTCTAGTACGTTATATAATATATTAATCTTTAGTATCTACTATATATAATGTCCTTTTTATATTAGATATCTTAGTTAGAGCTTTTCGTACTAAATCTAAGTATTTTATATAATCTTAAGTAAGAGATATAAAGCTATCTTAATACTTAGTAATTAGTCCTCTATTAAATTTAATTAGATAGTTAATAGTAAGCTTTTCCCTCTTCTTAGATATAAATCTAGCCTTGTTAATAGTAACCTTCTCTTTATTAGTAAAGGCGTTATTAGTAAGTATAAGAGTATTATTAGTTTAAAGGCCTACTATACTAAAAGAGGTATCTAACTTTACTTACTTATCGTATTAGTATAACTTAGTATATAAAAGACAGAAGTTAAATATTAACTATTCTATTATAAGCCTTAGAATATAGTTTTTATAGTACGTCGTAAACTAATAATTACTAGCTTCTAGAATACTATATAATAGTCTAATTACTTTAAAGAATATATTCTTCTATTAAGAATAACTTTTAGAAGAGTATATAAAGAATTTTTAATTTAAGTTAGTTAATAATTAAGTATACGCTTATATAATATTCTAAATAAATACTTATAAGCCTAGAAGTATTATAATAAGTATAAGAATTATTCTCTAGCTAACTCTTTAAATAGTAGACGCTTAGATAAGTACTAGAGACTTTCTAGTATTATTATAGGCTTAGATAACTAATCTTAACTTTATAAAAGTAAGTACTATACTCTTAAATTTAATATTATCTATAAAGCGTAATCTAAATATTCTAGTATTAAGAAGTAACTCCTTTTAGGTAATAATCTTAAAAACACTTTAATTAGTTAATCTATTAATCTCTTTTTATTATAATTTAATATATATTATACTATTATTAGCTATAAAGACTTTAATATTATAAGGTTTACTTAAATTAGTAAGAAAAGTTTCAACGTCTTTAAGAGTAATATAGTTAATATTATTAATAAAAGTATCTAACTATTAGAATAATACTTTAATATTATCTAAAGGCCTTAGATGCTTTTAGAGCCGTCTATGTCTACGCTTTTAGAGTAGTTCTAGTAATAGTTCTAGAATATTAGTATTTTAATAGATTTATAACTAACGAAGTTAATATTAAGAGAAAGGTGAATATTATTCTACTACCTATCTACTCTATTACTTAAAAGTTCCCTCTTTTTTATAGAGTTATAGTGTTGTTTTAGACAGTGTTATATTAGAAACTTCTTTAGTTACTAGTACTATTTTAGAAGTTTTAGAAGTTTTAATAAAGTATAGCTTTATAACTATAGATTAAAATTTTATAGAACTACTTAGTAGTACTACTATATAGTTCTTATTCTTGATTTCTTAAAAGATAAAAGGTCTTATCTAAGACTTTATATACTCTCTTTATACTAAAACGTCTAAATTTAAGTATAAGTTCTTAACTTAGTTAATTAGTCTATTTTGTATATTAAGAGCCTCTTTAACTTAATAAGATATAATCTACTTTTATACCTCTTAAGTAGCCTTCTTATAAGTCTTAGACCTTATAGAAATCAGTTATAAAGGTGTGTTAGTTACAGTTATTCGAGTATATACTCTATATACTAATAGAGTAGAGACTAGTCTATTTAAGCCTACTATATCGTTAATTACTTTAAAGGCTATTTAAAGTGCTAAACTCTATAAGAGATAGAGCTCTTATTTATATATAATATTATATACCTGTCGAATTAGTCTATAGTAACGTTCTATTATACTAATTAAATTATATACTTTAACTAGTATAGTCTTTATTATAGTATCTATTCTAGTAGTAGAGTATATAAAGTCTTTTTTAATAAAGTTTATTCTAGTATTTATAATAATATAATTAGAGGGTTTAAGATATATATTAATTTAATATCTTTAGAAGACCTCTTATATAGTCGTTACTTTTATATCTAGTAAAAAGTTACTTACTTAATACTTTATTACTTCGTCTATATAGTATAAGACTACTTACTTATTAAGGAGGAAAGTATTAATTAAAATACTATAATTAAATTTAAGGTTATTATAAAGAGTAAACTTAAATTAGCTAGGCGAACTTCTATACTTTTAATAGTATTTATAAAATTTAGTAAGATATTAAAAGATGCCTTAGTTAATATAATACCTAGCTCTTTCTAATATACGTTATAATCTTAGTACTAATAAGTAGCTAAATTATTTATAAAGTCGTTAAATATTAATATTTATAAGAAATATCAAATACTCTTATATAAAGTTATATATAGCTTTATCCTAGAGTAGAAAAGGGTGTCTAAATCGTTATATAATAGAGAACCTCTTAATTTCTACCTCTTTTTTATTTTCTTAGATAAGTATATTTTAAAGATTATTTAAAGTAATATTTAAGTTATTTATATTATTAATATAAAAGATAAAAGGAGTATTAGATTATATTATATAAAACTCTACTTTTCTAATTAATATATCAATTATTATTAATTCTAAAGATAGAGTATATCTCTTACTAAACTAGATATTAAATTAACTCTTTATATCTTTATTAATTAAGATACTTTTAATAAGTCTAATATATATAAGATATTAGTTATATCTTATACTGAACTTTTAAGCTACTTTAGTATTAATTATTATACTAAAGAAGTTCTCTTTTATATATCTTTTAGCTATTATTATAAATACCTTCTTTATAAATTTATATATAACGTTAGAAGTGTTATTTAAGTCGTTTAGGTTTTATAAGATATATCTATTAATAGCGTGTTTTTATACTAAACTTATTAAATTTATAGTAAGTTATTTAGTATTTAAATCGTTAATAAATCTTATAGAAGTAATATTATAATAAATAACTTCGTTATCTAAGCTAGTATTTAATAAGTAACTATCTTCTTTTAATAGAGTAATAGCTTAAAGTATTTTTAATATCTTTTCCTTCTAGATATCTTAAGTATATACTATATTTATATTATATACCTTTCTAGTATACTTATCTCGCTTTTCTTTAAAGTATTTAGAATTCTTATTAGTCTATTTAGTAAAGTAATAGTCTTACTCTTCTTAACTATAATCCTAAGATAAATAATTATTCTTTTTATATATATAATATATCCTCTTCTTCTTATATTAATCTATACTACTAAATTTATTTATACTATTATATTATCTACTTTTATAGAAGTATCTCTTAGTTATTATAATTTTATTTATAACTGTTTTTAGATAGACTTTTATATAGGATTAGATTAAACTTTATAGAAGAGTAATAGTATTAGAAATTAAAGAGTCTTAGAGTAAGGTTAATATTATAATAGTATAATCTAGGACCTTTTTATATACTAAAATTAGCTTATTTAAAAACTAACTATTAGTATAAAAGTCTATAGAAAGAGAAAATCTTAGTAAATTAAGTCTTAATAATATATTCTTAAAAGACTATAATATTAATACTTTAGATACTTATATTATCTCTTATAAATTAATATTATTTTACTTAGATAATTAGCCTCTTTTATAAAGTTTATCTTTAAAGTATTATTATATAGATATAGATAAAACTTTAAAAGATTAATTATTATATTTATTAAAAAGTATAGTATAAAAGTAATTTAAAGCGTTACCTTTTAGTATAGTAAGAAAGATAAGAGAGTAAATCGTTAGTAATACTCTACTTCTCTTATATATGTTTTTAAATATTATAACTTTAATTATAAAGTTGTCTTCTTTTCTACTATACTTTTAATTATCCTTATATACTTTTATAAGAGTGCCTAATATATAAGAGTAGTCTTAACTCTTTAAACTTTGAGAAGTTAATTCTAGTTTGAAATATACTATATTTATTTATACTAGTAGTCTTCTACTAAGTTTATTCTATTGCCGATTATATTCTAGATACTTAGAGGTATCGTTAAAATCGTTACTACTAGTATCTTCGCTAAATTAATAGAATATAAAGAAGAAGATCTAGTTATCTTTTAGTAGATTTAAAGATTAGATTAGAGGTTATACTAGATCGCTTAGGTCTTTTCTTTTAGTTAGTAGAATTAAAGTCGTCGAAGGTATCGGTTATTATATTAGTTATTATTATTATTATTATATAGTAGATGCTTTTAAAGCTTCGTCTCTAGCCTTTATCTTAGATTAGGTGTTTTAAGTAATATTTTTAGCTAGAGGTTACTATTATTATAGTTATTATTACTATAGCTTTTATTATCTTTTAACATATTCTACTATATATTTATAACAAGATCTAAAGACTTTACTACTAGCTTCTTCTAATACTATAGCTTTTAATTCTTCGTCTAACTACTTAGTTTAGTTAACCTTAGTAGTAGTGTTATATAGTACTTAAGATATAAGTATTTTATATCTATCTATCTTAACTTATATACCTCTTTTATAAAGTATCTAGTATAACTTAGTATTTATAGACTAGTAGATCTTAGCGAGTTTATCTTAATTCTATTCTTTAAAGTCTATTTGAAATTCGTTCTAAAGAAGAAGGTCTTTGTTCTCTTCTTTAGTATACTCCTCTTCTTATTTAGTAGTAAAAAGTATCTCTTCTATCTATATTAACTTTGGCTTTAGTACTAGCTTTAGAGCCTATTTTAGTGCCGAAGTCGGTGTTAAAGTTAAAGCTTCTGAAATCGTTAGAATCGATATTAGTAAGTCTATTATATTATAGGTGTTATTATTACTTAAATTAATAGATATTATTAAAAGTCTATTTATACTTTACTTAGTAGGTAAAAGAGATATTAGGTTTTAGATAAATAGATGTCTTAGAGAGTATAAATTATCTTAGAAGATAATAGAAGGTTAGTATTAGTAATCGGTGCTTCTTATATTAAGAAGCGTTTATAGTATATTATTATGAATTTAGATAGTAGAAGGAACTACGATCTATAAAGAGAAGTCTGCTAGTAATATCGAGTTTACTTTTATATAAGTATACTTATAGTAGAAATATATAAAGTAACTAAGTATCTAATCTATACGTCTACTAATTAGTATTAGTATAACTTATAATTATAAAAGTAATATAAAAAGAGTTATATTATTATTCGTATATACCGAGTAAAGCTAGCTACGATGCCTACTTAAGTAGCTCTTAAGCGAGAAGGTTACGTGTTCCCACGTACGCTATCCCGAGCAGTTACTTACTCTTGAGTTATACCGACAGTTATAGTAGCTAAGCTACTATAACTATCTAATATCTTTTAGACCTTTATTTATAATATTTAGTATAAAAGAGTATTAATAGATTTAAAAAGATTAAATATATTAAATATCTATATATTCTATATAGATTTATCTAATAGTAGTAGTAGCTAAGCTACTATAACTATCTAATATCTTTTAGAACTTTATTTATAATATTTAGTATAAAAGAGTATTAATAGATTTATCTAATAGTAGTAGTAGTTAAGCTACTATAACTATCTAACGTCTTTTAGACCTTTATTTATAATATTTAGTATAAAAGAATATTAATAGATAAATATCTATATATTCTATATAGATTTATCTAAGAGTTATAGTAGCTAAGCTACTATAACTATCTAATGTCTTTTAGATCTTTATTTATAATATTTAGTATAAAAGAGTATTAATAGATTTAAAAAGATTAAATATATTAAATATCTATATATTCTATATAGATTTATCTAATAGTAGTGTCTCTTATATAATATATAGTTAAAGACTCTAAAAATATTAAGTATAAGTAGACTTATTACTTTTCTCTTTCTCTAAGCTAAGTATATCTTTTTAAAAAAGAGATATATACTATATTTATATAATAATTGCTTACGTTCTCTTATATATATTACTAGTAGTATAAAGTGTTTCTTTATATAATACTAGATTTTCTTAATAAGTACTAAGTCTATAATCTTATTTATAGTATTTAGAAGAGTAATAGAGTAAAATAACTTAAGCTTAGTATACGTTATCTTTCTAAGCTTATATAAGACAACTATAATAGACTTCTTAAAGCCTTACGTCGTATGACTTTTGGGAAAGGGTTGAGTGCTAGCGTGCACTTATTAATTGGTCTAATGGAAGTACCTACCCGACGAGGGAAACTACCCGCCCCACTTGGTGGGCCCAGTCGTATCTGATTGGTACGTTTTTTATCGCCCGTTGGCCGCAAAAAAACGAAGATTGAGGTGCACCAGCACCCCGCCAACACAATTTTCTACAACCAACGTCCGGTCAGTTCTAGGTTGAGAAGAATACCTTTGCCCCTCTCCACAATGTCGTCCGACGAAATTGTCTGGCAGGTTATCAACCAGCAGTTTTGTTCCTTCAAGCTCAAGTTCGTTCTCCCGTCTCGAGCGAGTCCCAAATCGAGTTTTCAAGACTAACATTCCACAGAACCACGAAGGAAAAGAACTTCTGTCGCAATGAGTATAATGTCACCGGTCTCTGCAATCGACAGTCCTGCCCTCTCGCCAATTCTCGATATGCTACTGTTCGCGCAAATCCCGACACCGGCACCCTCTACCTCTACATGAAGACCATCGAGCGCGCGCACATGCCGTCAAAGCTATGGGAACGAATAAAGCTGTCGCAAAACTATGCCAAGGCGCTGCAACAAGTCGACGAGCGATTGATCTACTGGCCAAATTTCCTCATCCACAAATGCAAGCAGAGACTTACGAGATTGACACAAGTTGGGATTCGGATGAGAAGAATCGCCAAGGAAGACGAGAGACTCGGCGAAAAGTTGGTTCCAAGACTGGCCCCAAAGGTCAGAAGGCGTGAGGAGACCCGTGAGAGGAAAGCCGAGGCCGCGGCCAAGGTTGAGAGAGCAATTGAGAGAGAGCTGATTGAGCGGTTACGAAGCGGAGCTTATGGCGACCAACCATTGAATGTTAGTGAAGCTATCTGGAAGAAGGTTCTCAAAGGCTTGGAGAGAGGTGGCGAGGGCACGAGGGATGAGGACTTGGATGAAGGCATTGAGGAGGACGAATTTGAGAATGAGCAAGAGTACGAGGAGGAGGAAGGCGTTGGAGAAGTGGAGTATGTCAGTGATCTAGGTGAGGAGGAGGAAGATCTCGGAGATTTGGAGGATTGGCTTGGAAGTGGGGAAGAAGATGCTACTGACGACGAGGATGAGGATGACAGCGACGGGAGCGAGCATGATAAGACTGCTGGCGCAAAGAGGAAGAAGGGACCAATTTCCAAGGCCAAACCAAAGAAGCTTGCGAGAATGGAAATTGAGTACGAGGAAGAGATTGAGGAAACGCCTCGGCAACTGGTACGGAATTGAGTGTATGAAGCTATTGCAATAGGTAGGGTTTCTGGCTGCGGAGTACTGGTACAGACAAAATCGGCGTTTGGGTGTCAAGTGGGTATACTCTTTCGCAATAGTCGCTTTTTCTAATAGCAATGCCAATCCCTCAATCAAAAGTGCCTCTATCACAATGAAGAAATTGTGTTTTGGTTTGCACTTCAGCCTCAGGTTGCGCTTTACAGGTGGGGTCACCGCAGCAGCCCATGAGGTGCGGTGCGAAACATCCATGTTTCAACCACCAGACCCAACTCTCGTGGGATTTAATAATTGCTTCACCACCACTGCCATTTTTCCTTCCCGTCTCAACTAGGTTACATTCACAGAAACCTCTTCGCTCCCTCGATTTGAATCTACGAGTCCTATCTGAACACATTCCGTGAAGGAGCAGCGTGCCGTTTCGTCCCAGCATGTCGAACTACCTCTCTGGCTTCTCTAGCCGTGTGGCCAACCTTCGACAGAACCTCCTTGCGACCGAAAGCGATGGCCCATCTGTACATGAAACCAACATTGCGCGCGCCATGCGAAGCTACTATACGGAGCAAGGGCGAACGTTCAAGCCAAAAGCGATGAAGATGAGGATGAAAACAGATTCGGGTGGAAAACAAACGGTAGCTGTGGATCGACAAGGCCGCCCGGAGTGGGAAGTGGACAACGAGAGAAATGTCCGTCTCGCCATCTACACCGAGACAGAACCGCCGCAGCAAGTTCAAGTTGCATACGTCCCTACAACGGGCGAAGGGACCTCTCGAACCTACCGTCCAAGTAATACTCGCCCAGTACCAGGGAGAGCAGTCAGCAACCAGGAGACAGCTGCCGTTGACAGGAAGGACAGGTTGAGGGAAAGACTTGCCAGCAAAAGATCCGTACCCTCTAGCGACAGCCTACAAGGTCGAGGAGCAGTTTCGAATGGTGGGAGTTACCAGGAAAGCAGAGCCGCCACAAACACATACGACAGATCCAACTCCTACTCCAATCGTGGAGCCGAAAAACCATACGTCGCTGCTTCCGAGCCATGGTCCAACCAACCAAACGAATTTGAAGGCGGCTACAACCCTCCCGCGCCCGTAGACAACTACGTCCCCGTGCGGAATGCTGGTGCTCGACGACCAGGAGGACTCCCTAGTGGACCGGGTGGTAATCGACCTATGGGACTGCCCACCGGACCTAGAGGAAAGAGATTCTAATCTTGAAGGCATGGCACGAGGAGGAAAGCATAACGCGAGAAGGAGAGCACAAGCGGAAGGACAGCATATATGAGTAGGAGGGGGAACATTGATGCGGAATTCGTTTGCAGTCAATTATGCATTGTTTGGAGTTGGGGAGTACATCATGATGTTTATTGCTATGTCTTTTATGGGGGAGGGATGGGAACAGTAGGGAAGTAGGCAGAAGATGGCTCTGGAAAGTCTGTGCTGGATGCATGTTTTTACTTGTTGGCTTTTACTTTTGATAGAGTTGGTGGTGGAGATATGCCTGAGGGGTGATAATATGAATCATGGGTCTTCATTTCAGATGAAACGTGTCAGGTATCTTCTGTGCTTGTGTTTTTGTTGGAGGTATTGGTCTGTTTCTTGCTCATAAGACTGTGTGGGAAATCCTGGGACTTTTACTTGGAGATAAGTTGTAGTACGAAAGACGATTTTGTGGATAATTTCCTTACATTTCGAAACCAGACTTTCCCGGAGTGGTCTAAGGAATATCTAGAATGGAAGTATCTAGCACCATCCACGATTACACCAAGTAGTTAAAGCAAAGCTCACTTCGCTGCTTGGCTTCACCTCCTCTGAAGAGACCATTGGGCTAAAATGAAGTCATTGTTATGAATTCATTTCTCAAAAAGTACACGTCCGTCGATATCGTGATATTTATTCATTGCTGTTATCTCATTCTATTGGAGCAATAGCTAATAATTCGATTCCCGTCTCGTTTCTGACCAAGAACCCTCAATAAGTCAATCCTTCCCGTGCATCCATGCAATATGAAACTCTCTGCTTCCAAACACTCCCCCTCAAGTGTGGAGAAAATCTTGCAGGTTTGGCAAGTCAGAAACGATAGGTGCTGGACTTTCAGTTGTTGAAGTATCTTGTTCGCTGTCCGGGATCGTCCCATTGATCTCCGTTGTTCTATCGTCGTGAATCTCCGTTGATTGAAGGCAATTGCTTGTTGACTCGACACTATTTCCGTTGTCTTCTGGCGCAGGAGAGGGCGAGTCTTCGTTAAAAAAAGACACAGAAGGTGAAGACCCCAACTCTGAAAGTTCCGAGAAAGGTGAAGAATCTCCAGCTCGTGCTGAACGATTCTGGACTCCATTCGGAGAAGTCGAAACACCATTACTGTCAGCTGGTACAGTATTCCTAGCAGTAGTATTGACCGTAAGTGTCGAATTCATGCCCACCGCCTTCTTTCTCTTCTTCTCCTTGAGGCCATCTCCATCTTCAGAATCAGAAAGCATCTCACCCCCCACATCACCCCAATCCCTCAGAAACTGCGCCCGCAAAAATTCATCATAATCCCCTGCCGCCCGTCGTTCAGAAGCTACCATAGCCTCTGCGATCCAACGAGCATCGTGTTTCCCCGTTGCGCCGTCGGCTTTGAATTCTGTGATTGTGCGGGTGATTTCGCCGCTGCTGATGAGGGTTGAGACTTTTTCGTTTTCGACACTGGCGAAGATTGCTTGGGCGGTTGGGTGGCTGAGGATTGCCTAGGAGATCCGTTGGTTTGGTTTGGGATATGAGTTGAAAAGAGAGGAGAGGACTTACTGAGAGATTTAGTTCTTCGCGGTAGGCTATGGAGTTTTCTGAGCCGAGGACGGAGAATTCTTCCCAAATGTCTTTTTCTTTTCTGGATCGACCGCCTTTGGAGCGGGTGTTTAGCTTTACTCTCCCGCCTTTTCGAGACATGGTGTAGGTATTGGGTTTATCGGGTCGGGATTTTGGATTGGGTCCGTTGGGGAAAGTTGTGACGGTCCTGGTTTCTTGGACTTGAATCTGCGGCCTATCTGATTGAAAGATGTCGTTGACGATAACTGAGCATCCAAGAGCCTCTTGGGTGATAGAGTTTGATGTCACCAGCCTGGGATATGCTGGCTAGCCTTTTGGTGCTTTGAGATGGCCGAAGTTCAATATTGGTGGAAGAAGGTTGGTGAATGAGTAGGAGCAATACTGCCTAATTTCGTTAGCTTAGGAGGGAGTTTGGAATAGCTATTTTGGGAAGAGAGGCGAAGTATATAAGAGCTCCAAGCCATTTTAACCGAGGATGAAAGGGGACAGGCATGATAAAGCTGTATAGGGTTATAGCTTTGCAAAGGCTTTGGAGAATCTCAATTCAAACCAAACATAAACATGACTTGAAAGGAGAGACGGGCAATTGACTTTGATGAAAGTTTGTAGCAAACTTCAGTTTGCAAAGACCTCAATGAGGCTAAAAATAGCTTCATTGAAAAAGAGGAAGAGATTGGTTGACTAACCTTTATTGAGTCCTCTCGAGGACGCTATCTGTGTGTCACTCTTTTGAAATGCTCAGCATTCATTTCTGGTCAGAGGAGATTCTTGATGTTGCGGCTTCCAAAGGCCTGGGAAGTCATGTGAACCCGAGTTTGAGACTTTGGTCGAGTTGTTGGTCAAACAGGTGTGAACCCTAGGATTCGGATGTTTGAAGGAATTAAGTTTGGAAATAATCAGGTGAAATCATCCCGTTTCCTTTGGAGTCAAATGATTCAAGTCGAGAGTTTTGAAAGTGTACATTGCCCTGAAGTAGGACGATCTAGAGTTGAAGATGTGAATGGTGGGGCTCTTTCGCGGTAAATAGTTCCACCGATTCCGACAAAACTACCAATGATTCAGTTAGAACACTTATTCCTCTGCCATAATTGCACTCTACAAAAGTCGTCATCTTGATTCCAACAATCCTACATCTCGGAATAACCTCCTAAGTTTGGCAAATAATTCGAAGGAGCGACTCTACAACCCTTTGAATGCGCGCCGGGCTCCGTCCAGGCTGTCCTACAACTAAACCAGGAGAACAAGCTTCATTTGCATGTTCGGAGAAAGAAGATGATCAAGTCAACACAAATCGCCCGGCTCGATGGTAAACTATTAAACTATCCTCACGAAATCTACGAGAAGCCAACTAACATCTATCTCCAGGCCTCATGCTCTGCGCTTCAGTCGACGAGAATGAACAGGTACGCCTCGCGCGCAATACCCTCACGCCCAAGCAATAGCTAATTTATACGATAACAGACTGATTCCTCCCTCTCCGATGTCAAATCACAAGTCAAAAGCATTCTACGGAAGATAGGTCGGAACTCGGAGCCTCAAATGTCTATTGAGAGCGGTTCATATACGATACAGTGGGTGTTGCTGGTTTCATTCTTTGTAAAGCTTGCGGCGACTTCCCAGGTACATATGGTACAGCAATAGAGGCATATTTGGATTCTTGGGAGACGGGGAGGGGGGAAACTTGCCCTTCTATAGTTGGCCCGACGGAACGCTGCTGTAGGAGGGTGGTCTTTCTTTCACGAGCGTTATGCTGCCCAGTTTCTACTGGGCTCAGCAAGTACTCTGTCCCCAGGATCGATCTCAAGAGGAGGAAAGGAATAACGGAACCCAAACCACCCGTGCTCCAAATCTCAAAGACCCAAATACTACAAGTGTCAAACGCAGTTCAACTAACACATCCTCTTAGCTACCTCATCTCCTCCGACATAGTCTACATCTGCATCTGCGAAAAGTCCTACCCCCGAAAACTAGCCTTCACCTACCTCTCCGACCTCCGCGACGAATTCAGCACCACCTACCCCTCGCAACAAGTCCTCTCGTCCATCCTGCGTCCCTACGCCTTCATGGAATTCGACACCTTCATCTCCCGCACCAAAGCCACCTACTCCGACAGTCGGGCAACCCAAAACCTGGACAAGCTAAACGACGAACTACGAGACGTGACAAAAGTCATGACGAAGAATATTGAGGATTTACTGTATCGAGGTGATAGTTTGGAGAAGATGGGCGAGGTGAGCAGTAGGTTGAGAGAGGATAGTAGGAAGTATAAGCAGGCGGCTGTGAGGATTAATTGGGAGTTGTTGTTGAAGCAGTATGGACCGCTTGGTGGGTTGGGGTTGTTTATTATCATTTTTCTGTGGTGGAGATTCTTCTGAGGGTCTAATATATCTTGCAAGATGGGAGGGATACAGAAAGATCACACTTAGCAGCAGCAGACGGCTATGGATTCGAGCATACTGTGGCCCAGAAAGCTAGACGCTTGTGTGCTGGATATTTGCTGGAGGGATGGAATGCGGGGGCTGTATGACTACAACGATACCCAAATGAAGCTTTGGGCCAAGGAGAATATAATGATGATTTTTGCCTGTGAGCCAACCTCCTTGCTATCTTCCTTTTGGTACCTCTACTACGAGCCGTTTTGCGAGAATCAGAAACTTGGCGACCGATTTAGAGCAATCTAACTTGTTGTCCCAGACAGTCTTAAGGAGAATCGAGAAACAACATTTCTCATTCTTCTACTCGAACAATAGTAAAGTAGTGCTCGAACTCTTGTATCCTCATTTTCAGTGCTAACCTAGAAAGAGTATAGGTTTTATGCCGTCGTCTGAAACTGCTCCTGTGACCTGGGATGATACATCTTCATAGGATAAAACATTCATAGCCTCCTCGCCATCGCCTCCCCATTCAGCAGATTGGGATTTGGCCTACCGGCCCCACCTCCTCTATCAAAGTACTTTCTTCCTCACCTTCGAGAAAAGCCTCAATCATCTCTTCGTCCTACATTGCGCTCTCGTAGTTACCCTGCTTCTTCAGTTCCTCGATCAAAGCATTCCTGGCGTCGGTTTCGGCCTCGGGCATCGACCTTCAAACTCAAAAACGTCAGCCTTATTTCCTCATGACAGACTAGAGGAGAAGACTCACTTCGGAGAAGTGGTACTCTTTGCCTTGGTCTTCTCGCACCATCGAAAGAACTTCACATACTGGATTCCCACTCAGACTTCTGCAATTCACTTCACTGATCGCATTCCGCCGGGTTCTTCATCGATACCTACGGCGTCCCGAATTAGAGTATCCTGAATACACTAAACTCCAAAAACGACTAAATCGCAAATCGCAAAGAGTCAACTAGACCGGAGCCACGACCGAAGCATCTTCTATGGTATCCTAGGGAAGGGACGAACATATTAAAGCCGAAATTATTTTTTACTTTGCTGATTCAATTGATTCAGCACCCCCCCCCCCCCCCAAATGCGATTGGTGAGCCGAAAGCGTTCTTTAATACCCGTAAATGTGTCTTGAAAAGTGTTCATGTCCTTTCGTACCACCGGGTAAACTATCGTGTCGCTCTCATCCGACTCATCCGAGTCGTAGTTCTCATCTAGCGTATCGACTTCCTCTCCCTCGCCTCGTGTATCATCCATCCCTTGGTTGCCTCCATCAATCGACTCCTCCCGGAGCTGAAGCGGGAGCCATTCGAAAGGAGAGTCCTACTAGCGCGATCCCTTCAATCTCTTAGATGTGCGCAATTCAAGACAAGAAGATCGTACGTAGAGATTTGTGTTGGTAAGTTGTGTAGGAGACTCGGGTTTATGAATTCCAACGCTGACACTTGCATTTCAACCAGGAACTTACTCTCAAACGTCAAAATCTGCATCAATAGGCAGAGATGCTGCTTACCCTGGCTCAAGCAGTGAAGTGGTAGACACGCGCGACTCTATAGCATGCACAAGCCGGTTGATGCTGTGGTTGTGCTGTCGACTTGTTTCCCACCGTACGAACTACCCGTCCAAATCCTATACTGTAGTGATACGGTGATGGGATAAAGGAGACGAGGGGTATGGCTGGTCAACCCCTTGTTTTTGAGATTTTCTCAATCTCTGTTGATCTGGCGTCTACTAGTTGAGGAACGAGTTTGTTTTTTTGGTTTTCTCGCGAGGACACATTAGCTTATTAGAGAGGTGCCAGGTTATAGAGTACTTATTCTCCATAATCCCCAGAAGATTTGCTCCTTCTCAATTGCTACACTAGGCAAGGAGTGCTGGAACCAGCAAGTCGTTCCAAGTTTTCTTCAGGCCTGCTTAGCCAAGATCCCTTATCAAAAGGACGCATTCGCTTGCCAGAAAGGCGCGAGGTAACTGAGTACTTCTTTAAAACCCCATGTTGGTGTAGTTCGTGGTCAACTCCTTCTCAGTGGCGATGAGATAGACATTGATGTTCAAGGATCGGAAAGTGGGTCACCTTGAGCTCAGTGGGGTCTATCTTTGGTGCTTTAAAACAATTGTCAGCTTGAATTCAGGAGATCTGGGTGCGCCGAGCCATACGTACGCACGATTGTGATTGTCGAAGTTTCGGTGCTGTTTAGCCTAGAACTTGCCAATTTTTAACTTCCTGTTCAAGCTAAGAGTAGGTGAGGGGTCGACAATGGGGTTCACATCGCGCTTGATGGGATGGAGGACAAGTTAGAAGAAACGGTGCTTGGTATTGCGGTTGGTGTAGGTCGCTACCAGCTGTCTTGATATTCTTCCAACGGGCCTCTATAGTGGACGGTTGAATTGATATGAAGATTGACGGGTTATGTAGCCCCACCTCCTCCTCCATCTAAGGGTTTTGTGTTCCAATAATTGCTTTTCCTCCAAGGAGCACCATGATGCTCTCCGTCCCCTAGGAGCCCTCGCCTAATAGGAGACAAAGAACAGATGTACTCGTATTAAAAGTTTTCGGCCTCCGCCCTTGAGCTCGGAGATGAGGCTGAAAATCCACCACATGCTCGCTGCACGACCTTCTCTGATCGGGAGGGTTGGCAAGTTCAATGTGAAGATATCTGAGATCGCCTCCTGCGGTCCTGACAACGCGGACCTTGTTGAATTTGGTGTTGTGTGGGGCGCTTTAATTTCGACGGACTCAACATCAAGTTGCGTCATGCTCAACAAGTCGTCATGGACGGATTTGATGTCCTTTCCGGAATGAATGGTCTTCTAACTGAGGGAGAGGTGCTTTTTTTCTGGCTGCGGGTGAGGGTAGAAGGCGCCCATCTGCAAAGCCACCCATTAAGCTGCTAGATCATGAATACCACTGAGAGAATAACCCGCAGCCCCAGTAAACGAGCGAGTATAGTTGGATGGCCACCTGGTCAACCCGGGGACTTTGCAATCTGATTCGCACAGAAAGAGCTTGAAGTGCAATCAAGAGAGAAAAAACGCATATTTTGGCCTGAGTTTTGGTTTAATGTATCCTGCTACTTTAGCAGCGCAATGTACGAAGGATACTTGGCCGAACGATCCTCGTTCGCAAGCAACTCAAACGTCCATTTGGTCTTTTTAGTCCTCCATTCCCATCGTTTCTAGAGTGTCGGTCTTCTAGATTCGTTGTCCTTCAAACAAGAAGCGATAGGTACCTGGAACCTTTCCTTCAAAGGCGTGTAGCAATTTCTCCAGTTTCATTCACTACTTTGCCTTGAATGTGACATCTTGGTCTCCTTTGTGCTTCAGGCTCAGTTTTGGTATGAACCAGGTTTATCTGAGAACTTGAGAAAGAAGATGCCTTCCGAAAGTGAACTTTGATGACAGCCCACCCACAGCCCCTCCTGGGTGATGGCTGAGCTCGTTTCAAAGTAGTAAACATCTTTCGCCTTGAAACCATTCTTTGCGAGCGTTGTTGAATCCCATTGTTGGGGCAATCTCGATCATCTCGTCCCAAGGAGTGGATTTCTCCTGAGCTATGAGGCGGAAGAACCACAGAAACAGCTGCTTGATGATTCTGAATGGTGACCTTTACCATGACACGGAGACCTTTCCAGTCGCCAGAGTCCTTTGCGATATCTTCTCCGACCTTCTTTTATGAAATATCCTGCCGCTTGGACACTCTTGCTTTACTGAGATTTGGTGGCACTTTTTTAATAAGGCAGAGGTTGATAATCACTGACATTCATAACCTGTGACCACCTAGTATTTAGAAGCCGTTCCTTTTGTCAGCGAACTTAGCTTCAGTCTTTGGTGTATGTTGAGGATAATGTCAACATTGCCACAATGCTCAAAACTCTTCTACCTCCAGGCACAAAGAAAGGGTTGTTGGTGTATACAGACTCGGCAGGCTGAGACCTTTGAAGTTAGCAAAGAGGTCAAAAGAAGACTTCAAGAGATAGACTTACACTCATCAGGAAGAGAACGAGATGCCAGGGTAGCGTCAGGACAACAAATTGTCAAGAAGACAACGCCGGAGAGGCGTCTAGAGGTCGAAAAATCAACTTTGTTCGCAGCTCTAGTGTAGTTGGAAGAGCCTAGAACGAAATTTATGCAGTTTTGGATATGATTCGGAAGAAGCTGTCATAGTTTCGCTGATTGGAGGGTTCACTCCAAGTTTTCTGTCTAGGTCTCCAACTTCGGTCTTGATTTTGAAAGCAGGAAGTCAAGACGTCTGTTTGTGATTCGAGACTCTCTAACAGGGGCAGAGGTAATGCGGCGCGGGACGTATCCTAAAGAAGCTGGCAATCGACCTGTTGGACCTCCACGAGGAGGTTGTTAGTGTAGCAATTCGGGACCAGGACCATCAGTCTTTGTCCTGCTCGACATGCTGATGGTGTTGTTGAGAATATCCTTAAGGAGGGCCTTGAGAATATTCTTGGGGATATCCGCCGTTACTTGGATGATCGTCAAGGTCTTTAAGCCGACGTTGATCAGCGCCGCCAGGCATGGTTCAAGTGAGCTATGGTGATGTTGTCAGCACAGGCTCAAGTGAAAGGGGCTCTCGGGAGCTCAGCGTGTGATGACCACTAGGAATCCCAATATGACAGAGTGTATGATGGGGACGTTGGAGAGGATATCCTTGCTCGCTATTATTCCGCGAACATACTCCAGGATTGGACCAAGAAATGCCGGTCCTACAGTCAACCAATTCTCCCTTGACTGCCATAAATCAAATAATATTATTATGAAAGGCTCCGAGCAATTGAATTGATCAAATACTCACGAGGTAGGCCGAAAGCTGAGATACCACCGACACTAAACGTCAAGAAGGCGAAATTAAGAAATGGCGAAATTTGGAGGTGATTTCGAGTCGACAAGATTCGACGAGAGTGTCATCAGCAGTGACACTCCCGCCACCTCCAAGAAGAGGTTGTTGTTGCTGGTCAGAGTTTTGGCCATGGCGATGGTCGTTTCTTGGGATGCCAACCAGCTCGTCTGCCCAGTCTCCCTTGTTCTTCTTCTCGGAGGCTGATGAGAAGAAGGGGACGATTTTGGGCTTGCCTATGGACAAGCGGATTGGCGTTGTTGTAGGGGTATCTGTGACTGTCGTAGGATATAACTCCCTTGAGTTGGTTGGCAAGTGAATGTTGGAGAGTGCCCACCCTCTGAAGCTGATGTTTGGATATTGTATTGTTGCTGAACTGTTGTTGGAGGTTGAGAGGGTGAAGCCTCGGTTATATAGAGCCGTGTGACCCTATGGCCGGGGTCGAGTCGCTCCTGCGAGAAGAGTGACTTGAGTTGACTTGGGAAGGAACGGCCAAGAGCCCTCCTCTTCGCTTCAAGTCATTGCAGGTGACCTTGAGGTGGTACTTGGGTGTCTTCATCATCGCTCAACACACTCGTCCAACGGGTTGATTATGCCAAAAATTGTTGAAAACATAAATGCTCATCTCATCTTTTTCCTAGCTACCTTAGGCATCTAGTATAAGAATATTACAGGTAACAAGCATGACTAACTTACTTGCAGGACTCTCTGTTTCAGATGAATGCCCTGTTTTTTCCCCATCACACATTGGATGTGACGACAGTAGTGTATATTCCAAACTTGCATGCATCTCTCTTCTTTTCTTTCTTTAAAGTGAGCAACCAGGAATATTTACAGGCTAATACATTTAGATTGTCAACCTGCGAGTCAGAGAAATATAGAAGAAAAAAGGAAAGATGGTGCCCTGTGGGGCTAGAAAATTCAAGCGAACCTTGAATGGAAAAGTGAGGTGTTAGGTGAGCTGAGCGCTGGAAGCAAATTTCGCATTGACAGTCATTATGCATGCGATGGTCCTTAGCTATACACGATCAAATAACCTGCTGAGAGCGCCGCCAGTTCAGAATCACAGCTTGTATTTTTTTTCAGGAGAGCTCAAGTCACGCGTCACTCATGCAATGTAGGTAGGCCCCAGCACATGGTGTTGATGCAGCGGTGGAATAGGAGTGGAGTTAGTCGGGGCCCTTTCATTCTTGTGAGAGGGTGTCTTTCATTGTTCAGAAAATGACAAGTAAACAAAGGCTGGGTTGGAAATGGGGCTGAAGAATTCGGCTAATTAAGGGGGGACATCTTGCCCTCTCAAAATAAAAACTACAAAACAGCACGACATGAAAGTCAATAAGAGCGTTTAGGAAGATTTAGAAAATCATGTAATCGTACCTGTGGCAGGCTGCAAATCTAGGGCAAGAAGAGCAGTTTTCCACGCGACAGTGAGAAGTCATTGGTAGGCGCATCGTCGTAAATAGCTTCGTGTATTTCAATTACTTCTAAAATTTAGGATATTCCACTCTGATAAAGTAAGTTTAAACCCGATATGTTTCGTAAGTTAAGCTAGCCTATGTGGTTGCCGGGGTAAAATTAGCTCCAGTGTTGCTACCGTCGCGAGAAAAGCTGGTGTCGAAAGTAAACAACACGTTCGTCACATACTACCATACGCACCAAATCCACCAATTTTTCGAACGAAAGCCCTCAAAACCGTCCATTCCAGTAAGTTCTTTCAAACTATTCAATCATTCCAATCATTCAGAATAATCAAATTAATCGCAAAACTAGCAGACAATAGCACCAACCATGCCTTGCATCTTCAAGTCCTGCATGAAGCGTCGCACTAAAGCAGTATATCACCCCGTTCGAACAATTTGGGTTTTCGCACATACTTATTCAACATAGATCCCCCCTCCCACCGAGGTCCGCGCATCCATCGCCCTCCTCACCGCAGAGATCGCTCGTCAATCTGCCGGCAATGCCAACCAAGTTGGTGACAAGAACTCCGTCGAGCAGTACAAGGCCAAGGTCACCACCGAGGTCGAGGAGGTGAAGGAGACGTTGGGAGGAATCAAGGAGCCCACCCCTCCGCAACCATTTTTGGGTCTCGGCGCCGCTCTGGTTTGGTCTCGCCAACCAAACCCTCTAGATGCTTTGTCGGTCACTGAGCCCAAGAAGGAGATTACTGTGGAGGCTGGTGTCGTCAAGAAGGAGGAGATTAGTCGTGCTCTTTGAGCGTTTTTAGAGTCCGGGCTGTTGCCATCGGGGAGATTTGGGGGAGGGGGGTGGGGGGTGGGAGGAGATTGAGAGGAATGAAATACAAACAGTGTTTTCTCAATTCTGGGCCGTGTTTTAGTTGAATTTGTGCCTATTAATGCTGCATTTCGAGTCAGGAATTCATTGGTTGAGAACTATGGATAAACTTCGAAGCACAAAGGGACCGCATGCTATGCAAACACCAAGCAAGATATACTGTCTCAAGTCTCCGGGAATACCTCTCCCGGATCCCACTATTGAAACAATTAGCTAACCTATTTCCAAACGTCAAAGGAATGCTTACCAGTTCAGCAATACAACCAGCCTCCCATCTAAACCGCTCAACAATCACACCAAACCCACTTTCATAGTTCAACCACCCTGCGTCATATTAAACTTCGTGCCTAAGAACCTGCTATTTTAACTTGCCTAGTTTGGACTGAGGAGATTCCAGGCTAAGTCGGAGCCCCTTTGAACTAAAGGGTTGTGCTTTATCATAGGATAGTTGTATCGAACGTAGTTTCGTTGTCTTGCCCTAGTTAAGGCTTAAAAGAAAGGTAGATTCAATATAATCAATTATATAGTATATAAAACGTCTGCTAAAGAGTAAAGGCTAGCAGGAGCTATGAATATATATATAGGTCCGCCAGGTTACGTGTGCACTCTATAACATGCCTCTCTAAAAGAAAGGTTAGCTTCGAGGACTAAAAAGAAATAATAAGGGTATAATCTGTCTTCTAGTCCTTAAGTAAGGTTCCTCTCTAAGCATAGTACCTTAGTATAGGTATAAATAACCTAGGGCTTTTAAGCTATCTATTCTTCTATACTAGTTTACTAATTAGAGATAGGCTTTGAGGAATCTATACCCTAGCTAGTATATATATAACTAGTCTTTTCGAGTTGCTTAAGAGCGCTTTAAACCGTGCTTTGTGAACGTATTCTACTAGCCTATACTACGTCTTAGAGATGTATATCGATGTAAGAAGCGGGAGAGTAAGAATTCAATGAAATATAAAGTCGAAGCTATTAAGTATATATGTTAGGCGGTTACTATAGCAATGTCCGAGTTATTGACTTGTTGAAGAGAAGAGGAGAGGAGAGGAGAGCTTAGGCTTAGAGGTTGCTATAGCTACTTAAGGAGGACGAAAGCGAGGCTGTAGGTGTGCCGAGGTAGGCAGATCGAAGAGGCAGGTAGATCGAAGAGGCAGGGCAGATCGAAGACTCGGGACTCAAAGAGACGTTCGCAGATGTGGGTTTCGAAGCAGAGTGGGTATAGAAGAAGACTCGGCGAAGCAGGGTAGATCGAAGAGGCAGAGTAGATCGAAGGCTCGGCAAGGCAGGGTAGATCGAAGACTCGAGACTTGAGGAGTTTGTAGATATAGGTTTTAAAGCGGTGTGGGTATAGAAGAGAAGATCGAAGACTCGGGACTTAAAGAGAAGTTTGTAGATATAGGTTACGGAGCGGAGTGAATTGAAGTATAGAAGAGTAGTACCTTACGTCGTGCTTACTACTAATCGAGCTTCCTAGGAGATAGTTATACGCCCTATATATAGGTCTGTACAACGAATAAAAGCTACGAATATATTCAGAATATTCACGATTTTCCACGGATAAATTACCCTTTAAATTATTTAAGAATAAGGAGAGTTTAAGGTATAAATAGTAGTTGTTTATTTAAGAATATTCTATATTCTCCACCCTTTTAGTATAGTTTCTCACTTATCTAAACATATATGAAAATCCCTTGAAATTATCTACTTTAGTC
Source organism: Hymenoscyphus infarciens (assembly GCA_001414345.1). Lineage (NCBI taxonomy): Eukaryota > Fungi > Ascomycota > Leotiomycetes > Helotiales > Helotiaceae > Hymenoscyphus > Hymenoscyphus infarciens. Next base: position 20,691 of record LLCB01000263.1, on the reverse strand, counting down.
GCTTTCGTTGTCTTAATTAAGCTACGCTAGGGCGTTTCTAGACTAAAAAAGTAGATAAATTAGTTATTAAATAAGGCTATTCTCAAAGTGTTACTTACGCCGAGCTTAGCTTATAAAATCGCTCTCTAATTACTCTCTTTTTCCTTACTCTTTTTATCCTCTTAATCGTAGTAACTCTTTAAAAGTCTTATAATACATATAGTAGAACTATCTATTACTATATATTATACCCTAATTATATCTTAACCCTCTAAAAAGAGCTTTTTAACGTCGACTTTAGTACTTAGAATAGCTAATAAATCGTATATATAAAGTATAGTATTTAGGTATTAAAAGGTATTTAACTTCTACTATTCTAGAAGCTACTCCTTATTAGTATCGAAAGTTATAATATAAGGGTTATTAAGATACTAATTAAAGTCGGTATATAACTCGTCGGGGCTAGTAGTATTTAAAGTATAAGCTCTTAAAAGGAGATTCTACTAGTAGATAGAGTATCTTAGTAGGTACTCTATAATAGGCTCTATTTAAGCGATTAGACTATCTTAAGAGTATTAGTGCTTTATATAAAGTTTAATCTAATTAATAATTTAGAGAGCTTAAGAGAGGTTATATTATTATTAAATTAGTATATACTTAATATATAGATTAAGAATATAGGCGATAAAGTAAATTAGTAACTACTCTATCTTAAAAGTCTACTTTTTAAGTGAAATTTTAGTATAATTAAAAGTATCTTTAAGGTCCTAGGATATAAGAGTATAAGAAGCCTCTTCTATTATAATATTATAAATAAGGTTAGCTAATCCTTATATAATACTAACGTATTTAGAGAGAGATAGTATCTAGTATAAAACTAAAAGTATATGATTATAAAAAGGCTCTATATAAAGCTCTATCTACTTATAAAGATCCTACTTATCCTAGGTAGGAATAAGGAACCGATATATACTAAAGTCTCTCTTAAATTAAGCGATTATACTCTTTTATTTTTAAGCCTTAAATATTATTAAATAGAGGGAATTCTACTAAGTATCGATATTAATAGGAATTATCCTTATTTAAGCGATTTAATACTAAGTATCTTAACGTTTATTACTTCTTATAATCTAGAGTATAAGATAACGTATTTTTATATAAATTAAGAGAGAGGCATAGTATATAAGAAACTCTCTATTTCTAGGTAAATTTTATACTAAGTTTATAACTCTTAAAGCCTCTTCTATATTCCTACTTTTTAAGAAGTTAAATACTATAGTAGTAATAAGTGTTAAATAATATACTAAACACCTAATCTAAGAGTTATAACCTTAAAAGAGATACTATAGTATATTAAGATCGAGTATAGGATTATTATTATAGTAGAACCTAAGCTTTTAGAGAAAGTAGTTATAAAAGGTGTTATTATTAGTAGTATTATCCTTATAAATCGTAAGTACTTTATATATAATCCTAAGGCTAAAACTTTAACTTCGTTACTCTAAAAGCGTCTTATTATCTATCTTGTTAAATTATGTTATATTAATATTATTAGAAAAAGAGGCGAATAAAACATCTACTATTCCCTCTCTAGACTTATTATAAACTACTTTAACGTACTTAACATTTATATAATATCGTTACTAGTTAGAGCTAATCTAATACTTAATTCCTCCTATAATATGCTTATAGTTTTTAGATAACTATCTATTAAAGGTAATAGAGATAGATATGTATATTTCTATAAGTAAAAGCGCTTATTCCTATCTTATCTTATTAAACTTTTACTTAGTAAACTATTAGAGAGTTATATAGCTTTTAAAGAGTAGAAGTTAAGTATTAGAACGATATAACTATTTAAAGGCTATATAATCGACGAGAGCGAAAGCTTAGTTTATCTATATAATAAAACGTAGATAAGTATCTATAGTATTAATTCTTAGTAAGAGTGCTTAAATAAAGGGCGTAATATTTATTATAGTAGGCGTCTCTAGTACTAGCTCTCCCTTATAATATATATCCTTTATAAACTTATGCTTTTTAAATAGGTAATCGACGATATTAGAGGTATTACTATAGTAGTAGGAATCGAGGGAGTTCTAGAGATAAAACTTATATATTTATTAGTGATTAAAAAGTAGTGTTTTCTTACCTTTTTTAGTATACTTTTCCTAAGAGCTATCTAAGTATATAATATTAAAGTATTTACATATAAAAGTTATCTTATTATAAGAGCGTATAGGCTTTTATTAGAGAGCTTAGTAGAGAGTAATAGTAGTAGAAATAGTATATTTAGAACGTTTACGTGCTCTATCTTAAGAGGGCGATTTAGGGTCCTTATCTTAGGTCTCTAGTAATACTATAAGAGAAGGAGAGGCTAGAGAAGAGGCGTTTAGAGAGGCTTAAAGAGCTTATACTATAGTAGTATTGTCTTTAAAGGAGGCCTAGGACTAGATATATCGAAGTTAAGATAGTATATAGAGGACATCTCCTAGTTAGTAGTTTTAGATAATAAGATCGATTCGTTTAATAGTAGCGTAATTAAGATATAATTAATTACTCTTAGGAGATGCTTAAGTAGTAGATAGCTAGTAGTAGAGGCTCCTTCGAATAGAGCTTAAATTAAGATGTTAGTGTTATTATATCTTAACAGTTCTAAACTAGTTTAGAAACTAGTTTAAAGGTTACGTAGGACTAGAAATCTGACTTTTAGGAAAAGATAAATAAAATAATAATAATAAGAGATAAATAGATATCCTTAGAGATTTAAGTAGAGGCGATAGTAATCTATTAGTAATAATTAAAAAGTAAGTAAATTAAGAGTATTATTATATTTATATATATATATAAAAAGGGAGTAAATTTCAACTTATATAAACCCTCTATACTAAGACCTAGAGTGTAGATATTAAGCCTAATAAATAGAAACTATTTGTAATATATTTATTTAAGCTCTTATCACTTAAATAATCGCTTGAATACTATCTATCTATTTAATATTTATAATAAATAATTAATATTTTATTTATTAATTCGTTGTATAGACCTACCTATATAGAGTCGTACTAGTAAGAGCTAGTATTCGATTTAAGTATACGAGTGTGAGATTACGGTAGAGGCGAGAGATAGATATAGAAGCGATAGAGTATATATAGAAGTGTAAGAGTTCGTTCGATAGAGGCTTGTCTAGAATCGAATTATAGTATTACTACTATATTATAGAATAGTTGTATTAAATGTAGTTTTGTTGTCTTACTCTAGTCGAGGCTTAAAAGAAAGGTAGATTTAATATAATTAATTATATAGTATATAAAACGTCTACTAAAGAGTAAAGACTGGCAGGAGCTATGAATATATATACAGGTCCGCCAGGTCACGTGTGCACCCCATAACATGCTTCTATTTCATTTTTAGTTAGCATTTTTATTATATCCCTCAAAACTCAAGAAGTTTGCAATGAGGGAAGGAGAGACGACATACTATGTAACACACGGTGATATACTCAAAAGCCTCAGTGATAATCTTCGTCACGATAAAAGCATTAGCAAATTTATCAAATCGAGCTTCGGTTCCTGCCTCGCTCGGTTCCGGAACAATCACTACACAAGGAACGAGCTTGGTACACTTGGCACTTTGTCTTGCACCAATGCTAGCTTTATTATCATACTAACTTGGAGCAGCGAGAGCCGCCAAGGGCGCGAGGATCGCCGTGAAAATAATTGTGGCCCGCAATTTTGCAGTGGGGTTTTTGGATCAAAAAGAAAGTGTGGAATTGAATGTAAGTAGCTTCAGATGTGCAGAGAAATATGCAGTCAGAGAAGTGCAATTGTTATATAAAAAATTCGCCCTTCTCGGTCAAAGAGTATAAGTGGGCACGGTGGGCTCTGGTAAGAAGAGGTCGGCAAAACGTAAGTAAATAACTTACGTGTAATCATCTAGAGTCGTAATCAAAAACCATCATCTATACCTTATTATTTTTACTAATTTCATACTGGTTTCATGGTGTTTTTATGCTTAGGATTATACATTTTCATAGACATTTAAAAGTAACTTTATAAATGTTGCTAAGCATACTATATTTAGTATACTGTGTAAAGTAACGTATAATCGTCTAAAACCTTTATTATTTAAGAGTATCGTAATCATCTATACTTTACGTGTAATCGCCGACCCCTGCCGGTAAGGTTTACTGTGGGGAATCATTTATTCCACACCAAGGAAGGTGTCGGCAGTTGCTTTGAGTTTAGATAAGGTCAGATCCACTAATTAACTGGCGCACCCAAGTTCTTGAACTAATTATGCCTTTCGCTCTCGTTCTGTGTCCATCGTGATGGTTACGCGATGGTCTCGTGGGAACCGGCAGTCTGGATGCTGTGAGAGTAATTATGAGGTGCCTGAAAAGGGATGTAATATTGTTACAAACTTGAAGAAATCTATAATATAACGCCCAGGATTTCCAAACCTTGCATATCCTCATGTCATATCCAAAGAAAAGGATGAATTCCCTGACGCCAGGGTATGTAGTATACCTCAATGGTATTTGAACGCCCCAGTACTTCACTATATTTCATGTAAATTATCTCTCTGGCGGAATGGATGCGCCTCAGTATTGCTAAGCACGGTCAGTGTATGAACAGAAAATACGTACGAACGTATTTCCAAACAAACGAGGCAACGGGAATACTAACAGGACAAAATCATCCAGACTAATAACATCCGGCTCACTATAAAGTAAAAAGAAATACTTCAGCGTTTCAGTAAGCCAGAAACTCTCCATCTGGTCCACCTGTTCTGGTTCCTTTTTTGTGACATCCCGAAGTCCAGCATTGGCGATGGGAGTCGTGGTGTGATCCATGATAGCTGTAAACATCTTCCAGCCCTTCTCTTGCCATACCGGATCACCAGTTAACCGATACATAATGAAGACCGACTCGATGGCTTCGGGGCGGAGCTGGTAACTATTGTCGCTAATGTATTTGAATCCGTGAGAATGGCCCGGCTCAGTGGCCTCTTCAGCCGTCCAATCGCAAGAGCCTGTCAACGGGCACTTCTCGACAGTGAAAATCTCGGGCATGACACCAGTAGCTGTATTCTGATATGCCCATACACAGCTGTTGGTGAGCTTGATTGCTTTTTCTAGCTCTTTGGGCGACTTATTAATCTTGGCACCTAGACCAACCATTCCACCGACGAAACAACCCAGATGCTGTATATCCGGGATAAGAGCTGGCTCTCCGTCGTATTTCTGAGCGTCTCCGATGAAGAGAATGTCCTGATTTCCGGGAGTTTTGGCGCGGAAAAAGTGATATTTGTCAGCGGCTTCCATAGCCATGCGGTACATTCGCAAGTACTGATCTGACTGGCCGCCAAGTAGGATATGTTGCTGTTTGATATTAGCATCTGAAAATCCACAGGAAAATGGTCCCGGTTGCTAATACCTTTGGCAAATACTCATACAGTGAGTCCGCCCATGCTCCTAATGTAAAGGAAGCGCTGGTGAAAGATGGTGGGTCTCTTGTATCGACCTGGGAAGGCCAGAGACCGGGAATCAAAGTCTCGTTTTGCGCCTTGTCCATGATGTCCGTGATTTTTGTAATTCCTTCGAAATACCTTCGCTTCCCGGTAAGCTGGGCCAGCCGGGTAAACTCAAGTGAGAGGGAGCCTATTGTTATTAGCTCGTGGATTCTCAAGCTTAAGTTGTTGCCCCTTACCTATCTGTGCTACGAGGACACCGCTCTCCCCAACTAGCACTTCAGCTGTACCATTCCACCACTGAGTGTTGGTGTTAGTTTGCATGCTCAGAAAGTCTCGAGATGAAAATAATGGAAGACGGGTGAGATAAGAATGAAATATAAGAAATCTAGCACACGAACGAAAGGAATAATTACGGAAGATTGTGAAAGGAACATAATTGCTTACATAATAAGGGACAGGAATACCATTTGATGTATTAAACGCACGAAACAAGAACTCCCCAAGCTGGTCTGCTTTGGTGAGAAGCTTTGGGTATTTCCCACCACTCACATCATAAGCACCCAATAAACCACCCAGATATCTGATGGTCGTTTCAAAGACAGGCACTCGCTCAGAATTCGGCTGGGAAAAATCGATGGAATCCAATGCCTCAAGCGCGTGATCAAACTCCTCTTGAAGTCCCAAAATCAGCAACGAATCGAGTGCATCCACCAACGTAGCGGCCCAGCCGACATAAGGATCCTTTTTCCCTCCCGAAATTGGTAGGAGTTCATCGTGAAGCCATGCGTGGTCTTTATATCCCTTCCATGCATGAAGGAAAGCTTCTCGGACTTTTTGTTGGCGCTCCAACCGGATTGTCTTGGCCGCGGTGTTCTTCGTCTCATGGCCAAATGCAAATTGGATACTGAATGGACTGCTGCCACTTTCGCTTTTCTCTGTCTCGACTCTCTCGAGATCTGGCTTCGAGAACTCTTGGTCTGTCGCTGGTTCGCCAGCAAGGCGTTGTGGTAAAAATACGACGAGCAAGAACAAAAAAGCTGCAAACAACACGTAGCGTACCTGGCGTGAGGAAAGGGAGGTGATGGGCGACCTTCGAACGAAGGGAAACCGCCGCATTATATAAGTGAAAGAATGAGGCTGAAGGATATCATGAGGAGAGGCTTCGGAAGAAAGGGGGAGTCTTCCGGATGTTTGTGATACTCCGTCGAGGAGATGAGGTAGCGTAGGTAGCGTGGTAGCCTCATCTCTTCATTCCAGCCTTACCTGTCCTGTCGGGTTCGGACTCATCTGCGGTTGGCTGACGTGGTCATGGATTGTAAGCCCGAGGCTGCTAGCCCCCGTGCATGGATGAGCACCATTGCGGCTTAGCGTGACCCCTTTTTTGGTCGCCCGATTTGGAAAGACAGTACACGGGAGAAGTTACCGCGATTCCACGATCGGGGTTTAAATCGAAAAGTTGGGGATATGTTCCACATATGACATCAGGCGTTCTAACTAACACGTCCCAATTTTCCTCGTGTTGACTTCTAGTTGTTGCCAGGGTGACTTTAGAGACTGGCGAGGCATGTCAGGTGACCTACCTTACAGTCTCATTAAACATACCTTAGCGCTATTAAGTACACCCCTGCTCCGATCGGAACCGTTGACAAAATCTACGAGGAAACTCCAACCCCTCCCTCGTAACCTCGTGAAATTCCTATCGCTTCTTGTTTTCAAGTTTTAAGAGTTTGTCAACAGTATCGGAGAGAAAGCCTCACGATATCGCAATTGGAGAGATGAAGAATAAAGCCAACAATCTATTTGTAATATACATGTTGTGGAGCCTATCAGGCCACCATTGCTGTCCCCTGGTTTCCCAACCCCGAAAATCCATACCTATAAAAATGGAAATACAAGAACGCTAAAGACACAATCTAAGAATCTCTCCAAAACTTTTCTCCCTGATCATCATTCATTCCAAGTCCTCAACATTTAAGAAGTGTAAATACAGCTGACTGGGGTCGTAGCCTCGACAACAGTGGCACCAATTCCGGTACAGTTTTGGTTGCCAGCTGGGTTCTCAATTCCGGCCGAAACCCAGATGCTGTGGGCTCCTCCGATGCTGTTTGGGCAGGCAATGAATCCGGCACCATCAAAGGTGAGACTGCCATTGGCGATGGCGAATCCAGTTCTCTCAGAGTTGGCTGGAGCTGGTTGAGCACCAGTCGTGTAGCCGAGCTTTCCTTGTCCCATTCCCGAGCGGTCGACGAAGAGTTGTTGAGGAGTGGCGCTGGCAGCGTACAAGAACAATCCCTCGTCTTGGATGTAGAAGGTTGCGGAGGTTGACTCGGTATCACAGGTGGCGTTTTGACCAGTAAGACCGGCAAAGATGCTGCTTTTGGCTGCGTTGAAGCTGCTGAGATGGACCGAGTTGCCAGATCGGATGGCGAGGAGACCAAAGTACTTTGGGTCGTTGGCCTCGGGGAGTTGAGGAGCTGGGGCTGCTGCTGCAAGAGCAGTGAGGACGGAGAAAATAGTAGCGGTGGAGAATTGCATGATGAAGGTTGGTTGGTTGGTTGGTTGAGTGGTTGGTGGTTGAGTAAATTATTAGGAGGAAGTTGGTTGTGAGTGAGTGGAAAACGACTGTGATGTTTGAGAAGATCTTGAGTGGATGATGAGTATAAAAGTTTGGGCTGTGGTTTCCTCTTTATACCTTCTCACCTCGCTTGATCTGTTTGTTTATGATGCGTTGTAGACACCAGGGTTCACTTCTTGGAAGTTAGTGTTGTTGTTTAGCATGAACCGTGGGTATCTCCACTGTATCGGGATTACTTAAAGTTAAAGCGAGTACGAGCTCCACTTGCAATGGAAGTTCATCTAAACATTGGGTCTCAAATTTGCCCCATAAAACCCTGCGCTAAAGCCAAGTGACTTCAGAGTGGAGTTATGCGGCTCTACTTATCGATTCCACTAGCGTTTAGAAGCGGGGAACTCGTATAACCTCTAGTTTTGCACTTGCTCGGATCTAAGAAGTAGAACAAAATAGTCTCTCATGATTGGAACTGCAATTTTTGCATTTGCACAGTCCCCCCTCTTTCCAAATAGGCTGCACCACATACGGACTATAGTTGTAAAGAACAGAATAAAGTCTAAGAAAGGATAAAATGACAGCTAGCGTAAGGCTTAAATTTAGTTACTAAAGGACCTAAAAAGACCTAAAAAGGTCTAAAAGTTGATAAAATCTCCTGAAAAGTCTATACTAGGATTGTATACTTTTTCTGTGTAATACTTAGTCTGTACAATTTCCAGATTTATACTTTCTACAAAACCGGGGATGCCATGGCGCAAACCTGAACACTGGCAAAAATTCCCCGCAAAAAGGAACAAAAATCATCCCATCGTTTCATATAAATCACAAACTTCATGAAAGCATGATGCAAATCGCCATCCCTATTTTCCCCACCCCGCAACCGGACCTCGGAAGGGCTTTCAAACCCGAATGTTTGTGGCAACAGCCACAATGCCAAGAGATAAATGGAAACAATGACACCAGTCATTGTTCTTTACGCCAACTTCGATGAGAGAAGCCAAGCCGGCAATGCCACACTGCTAAGCCAGCTGTTGATCCATGCCAAACTGCCGGCACCTGAGGAAATACGCGATCTAATTTTGGAAAAGTTGATCGTGATTTCCCGAAAGAAACCCGAGTTCGTTTCAAGATTCTCTCTCTCTTAGGGCATTGTGTGTTGGCAAAGTTTATTATGATGGAGAATCAAAGGGATTTCTCATTATGAAGTGTCTTTATCGTTGCATCGAGTGCTGGTCGATAGCCTCTTTCTTTGCACAGATTAAGAAAGCGATTAACCAACTTGATGATCATGCTACGATCCTCGGATCTAATGACCGCTCAATGACTATTCAGCGCCGCGCTGGTGAGTTCAGATAAAGTACACTTCCATTAAAACCCACTTTTTGTGTATGTACCTTGTAGCAGTGGAATGTGTTCAAATCTCTAGAAACATAACTAGATAATTGTTTGTTTTTGCTATGTTTGTATTATTCCAATGAGTTGGTGATGCAATGCTACTATGTCACTTGAGTCGCTTAATGGCGGCCTCTGAAGAAGGCATGTAGCTAATGAGAAAAATTACTGATTTTGGCGTTGAACTTCCTTCATGAGCGACATATTTTTTTTTTCTACCAGATTCAAACGCTATTTCTCCATTGGGTAACTGCAAGACCGCCCTCTATATTTTCTCTTCAAAGTATACAGGTCTAAACTCCAAGACTCCAACTTTCAAATGCATCGCAGTAAACTGAAAAAAAGACAACAAAAAATGCAAAGGACAACTCCGGCCTCTAAAGAGTTGAGATCACACACTCTCACCCCCTACAACGCCGACCTCCTCGCTCTTCGGTGTCTCCAACTCCACACCCTTCTCCCCCACCCCTCCCTCTCATCCTTCTTAATTCAAACAAACAACAAACTTAGCACCAGACTCATAGCCGAAAACCCAATCCCCAAATAAAGCGCACTTCTAAATCCCCTCACCATATCGCTTCCCCCTTTATTGGTATGTACCTCCACCGTCCCACCGAAGCCCAAACCAGTACTAATCCCATAACTCAAAAGCGTACCAATCAAACTCCCGGCGACACCTTGTTGTTCCCTCGTCACGGAGTTAGAAGCGATGATTTGGGCAGCTGTGAAGATGAAATCCGGACAGAAGGAGGCGAAGAGGATGGCGATGAAAGCTGTTTGCCAGTAAATTTGTTGGGCTGGCATTATGGCTAGCAGGATAGAGGCGAGGAGCATTGCGGAGGAACCGATTACTAGGATGTACTACGCTAAGAGACGGGATATGAGGTAGGCTGCTACGAAGGCAGCGAAGGCACCACCCACGGCGAGAGGCTGGACCTCGGCGGAGAAATAGAGCATGCTTTGCCCTCGGATCGTGAAGGTCCAGAGGAAGAAGTACCAGAGGAATATTCCGAAGGACATGAAAGAGAGGAAGACGACGAGAAGGATGGGGAGGAGGGAGAGAGCTGTGAAGATAGAGATGGGAATTCTGGGGGCGGAGGTGATTTTCCATTCCCAAAATAGGAATGCGAGGAAGTGGAGGAGGAAACTATAAGGAGTGTGTATTCGTAGGGATTTCTGCCAACCGACCAATGGTGCTTGGCCTTAGAACCGGGTTAGTATTTTGATTTCTGCGGTGTTCATATCTAGGAACGACTTACTTCCATACAAGGTTGAAGAGAATCAATCCTCCGACACCGAAATATGCTCCTACTCAATCTATCTCCCCCCCTTTATCAGATGGTTCTACGTATGGAACCAAGAGGAAAACCGAGAACGAAAGTATAGCTCCAAGAATAGTACTACCTCGCCCTTATTAGCTTCTGTCTTTCATACTCTTCCCAAGTTCTTAGTACTCACAAGAAAAAGAACAACTATCTCCACTCAGTAAGTTGCGCAAACAACGCTGAAATCACACTTCTACCCGCAGCCCCAATAGGAGCCATAGCGCCGAAAAGCCCCATGGAAATATTCCTCTATCTCTCAGGCGGAAAGGTCTGTCCTAATAATGCGACCGCATTAGGAGAATTAAACGCAGCTCCAATCCCCATCAAACCCCGGAATAGTGATATCGTCAGAAGAGATTTGGCGAATCCGGTGATAAGTGAGAAAAGTGCCCACCATAGAACACCGGGTAGAAGGACCTGTTTATGACTAAAGACGTCTCCGAATCGACCTCCTATCAAGACGAAGGCTTCTTGTGTTATTCTGGGGAGTATTAGATAGAGTTTGAAGGATGGAGGGATGGCGAACTAACGGGTAAAAGGCTGCTAGCCAGACTGCGGTTGCTTCTGTTACTCCGATTTGTTCACTGATATCGAGGGATGTTAGTAGTCCTGTTCCGAATAGTATCATCTGTCGTCATTTCGTTATAATTGTGTGTCGAATTGAGAAGAATAATAATGTACCTAAATTCCCTGTGATCCAACAAGGGCAATCATGATAGCCATCTTTCAAGCATAGCCCAAATCATCGTATGAGGGCATTTGGCTTCGGTGGTTTGCTATTATTCTTTGACAAACAACTGCCGTTGGTAGAGCGGTGCTCTTGAAATATTTATGTTTCTAATAAAACGTAGAATGTTAGACTGCTGAGAATACTAAAAATGTAAATGCAATGAATGAACGCTTCCTTATAACCTCTAAATATCTAGACATCAACTTCACTATCGACCCACAGTTCCAAGAAATATTGTTGGTAATCTTCAAAGGTTCACTCATCAACAGTGTCCGCAGGTGCGCCCGCATACAGCGTATTAATAGACTACTCAACTACTCGAGTACTACTCGAGTAGTGATAAGTAGAGTAGAGTAGAGTATGAGTAGTGGATCGGATGAGTAGAGTAGAGTGGTTACTTGTGACTACTCGAGTAGTACTCGAGTAGTCTTAGTAATATATATATATTTATATAGTAAAGTAGTTTCTAAGTATTTATATAGCTTATAAACCTAAATATTAATAATATTAGTAAATATATATAGTAAGTACTAATACTTATTTTTTTATAATTAAAAACTAATTTATTAAAACGAATATTAAATAGAGGGGAAAGATATCTCGCTTAAGCTCTCGGTAGCGCTATAACGCTACTCCGACGCCACTCCGGAGCATTGGTCCGATAGGTCCGACTCGGCCCGTACTACTCGAGTGTTACTACTCGAGTAGAGTAGCACTTAAAATATCTTGAGTAGAGTAGAGTAGTAGTCACTACTCTACTCTACTCTACTCATTTAATACGCTGATACTCCCGCAACGACCGCAACACGTTTATTGGTTGAAAAGGCAGGGGTAGCGAGAAATTCCATGATTACTGATTACAGTTTAACGAAGTAAATGACGGCAACGAGAAGAAAAAAACAAACGTTCGCAGAGTGATTTTAAACAGGATAACGAAAAAGGGACAAAATTAGATGGGTGCCGAGCTTCGAATTCTTTGTTCGCTAGAACGAGGTTAAGTGGTAAAATTATCCGAGTATTTGATTTCATATTGTGATAACGCTCTGGAAGAATGGTAAACGCTGATTAATCGAGGCCAAGTCGCTCCCGTTGTGCGAAGTGGTTCAGAATAACCAGCGTTTCTTTGAGGTAATTAAAAGGTGAAATCGTAATTCAACTCGATAATAACAACAACGAATCTGGCAATCGACGAAAGGAATCCGGTGTCCACGTTGAGTTTGAAAACTCAGCACGTGGATTGGATGTTCGGATTCTTCGAACCAAACTCGGAGGGGTATAATATCATGACTTGAGTCTCGGAAACTTGCAATATTTTAGATTGAAGAAGCTCAGTACGGCAGGTGCTACCATGAGCGCCGAACCCCTTCTGGACTCCTATCGTGGCTAGAATAAGAAGGTGGCTCTATACTCTTTCCCCCACTCTTAAATCCCATCGCATGAAGCCAACCGCCCAGATATCCGCCTCGAAAAATTTTTGAACTTCGATATTCTTTTGTCTACAAAAGCAAAGCCTCATTCATACCAATCACGCCTTCAATCTCAGACCTACGAGGCTCACCAGGAAGGCTGACCTGTAGCAAAAGCACTAGAGACTGGAGCCGCATATACTGGTAGCTCATTTCTGTCCATCTGTGAATCCCTAGTTTCGTACTCTGGAGCAGATTCTAGGGGTGTTGTTGGCAAAGGCGGGTTTTCGTTCAGCTTGCTCTCACTAGGCTCTTCAGTATCTTGACTTGGCTTCGAAGCACCCTCAATGTTCCTTTTTTTCTTTTCACTCAGTTCCCTAGCTCGTTGCAATTTCGCCACAATACTCGACTGCCCATGCGAAAATCTCTCCTGGGTGAACCTCCACGCCTCCTCACGAAATTGTTGCTGGTGCTCCTTCATGGCAGAGTCAGTATCGAATATGTGGATGAGTTGTCGATTATCGTCATTCTCATGTTGCAGCTTCCATTTATCCTTCCCGACCCATCCCAAACATCCCACGGCGATATGAGGAAGCGTTACATTCAATGAAGGATTGGTTTTCTTTGTAACGTGGTAATACATTTTGAGATCGTATACCGTGTCGCGAGATACGTTGCTCTGGTTACCAACGGAATATTCATCTGCTGCGATGAGGATTCGCTGCAAGTGGGGGAATTTCGTGAATTGAACCGTAGGAATTACGCGTTTGTTGTTCCAGTTGGGATTGATCAACATCTTTCGAACTTGGAGATGGTGAGCTGAGAGGGACTGAGCAAAGTCGTGTTTTGGGACGAGACCCTGTGGTTGTGTGGAGGGGACGAGTGGTTTCCACCCAGCGTCTATGGAGAGGTAATCTACTACGGGACTGAAGTAGACCATTGGTAATGACGAGACGAGTTCATATTCCCCATACAGAAACGCGATATGGCGGGATTCGCGACAGATGCCGAGAAGAGAGATAGGCGCGGGCGGGCCGGTGAAGATGTTGTCCTCTCCTACTCGTTTGCATTTTATAAGTCGAGACGCGAGGATGAGAGCTGCTTCCCAGATTTTGGAACGAATTTCGGAGGGGAGGTTTGTGAATAATTGGAATCCGGGTTGAGGAGAGGCCGTTTTCCTGACCACAGAGAGCGCCTGGGGGGCTTGAGAAATTTCTGGCACCATTGTAGTTTGATGTTGAATAAATCTCGAAGTATATCCCGTGAGATGACTTCTCTAAGACGACTCTGATGACGTTGCTGACAAATAGTTGCACTCTTCGCGTCACTGAATCAACGACTAGCTCCGACTTGCAAAACCAGAGTATATGGCTCGGAAAATACCCCTCAAGATTGATTGAGTATGAGTTGATGAGGTTTGAGTTGCTCAATCAGAAGTGGCGATGCCAGCCACACTTGCACAGCCACTTGCCGCGAATAAAAGCGGCACTATCGCTGTCAATAAGTCTTTAAATAGTTTGCTTGAATTACCTTTAAAGTTGGAGAAACGAGGGCTAGTACGTGTATTCGCGGCCACTTTTGAAGGTCCATCGTGAGACATATATTAAATAAAACCAAAAGCCAGTAAATATAGTTTAAATATAAACTATAAAAACTGCTTAACACATCATTCCGTTGATGGACCGATTTCCAAGTCTCAATCGAATTGCTAATCTCGTAGGTACACTCTCACCCAAATTCTAACCTTCCCAATATGTTTTTTTTTTCCAATTCCATATGTTTTCGATGCCGAGGACCCCGTCTCCGCTCAAGCTCCCTCCATAGGTCACCTACAAACAGCATAGAAAGACACAACAGCGACCACAAAAAGAAAAGAAATCATGAAAAAATTCCAGATTCTATTGACCCCAACCAACGTTCTCAAGATCTAAAAGTCATAAAGAAGCCTATGTATAGCCAGGTAGTTGCAATATCAAATGTATACCCTCATCCCACTCATTAGAAAACCCCCTTCTACTTCCGTTTACTAGCCTTCCCCTTCTTCTCACTCCCACTCGCCTTCGTAACACCCTCCTTCTCCCCCTCATTCTCCCCAACCTTCTTCACCCCCTCAGAATCAACAGGAACAGTATCACCCTCGATCTCCTTAACCTCATCCTCATCACCCCCCTGCCCAAACTCGTTCACGCGCGTATAATCAACCTTATACTTCCAACTCTGATACAAATACACAAAAAAGATCACGTCATCCCTCAACGTCGCCAGTCTATGCAGGGTAGGCATCTTGATCGTAAACGCAAAAAGATCATCAATAAACGTGTTTAAGAACTTATACGTCATAGCCTTAGCCGGCATATGCGCAACACTCTTCAACCGATAATTAATATACAGACTCGGTACCATCATCAGAAAACCGTATGCGTAGACGGAACCAACGAGCGTAGCGATGACGAAGGAGTACCAGGATTTATGGGTGTCGTAGTAGAGTGAGTAGCCTGCGTACGCGAAGAGGAGAGGGACGGCGACCATGTAGAGGTATTTGAATGCTACGGCGTCGTATTCTTTGGTTTTTTCCTCAGTTTCCGAGAGGACGTGTTTGTCTTCGAAAGCAATGCGGTATGGGATCCAAAAGCCGGGGGCGGAGTCACGGATACGGACGTTGACGACTGTGGTGATTTTCCAGAACTCGAGGACAATTCCCATGCCTTGACTGAAAAGAATCATCCAACCTGGTCGAGTTAGTACGATGAAAATTTGATGTTAGGTTATGAGGAGTACTTACTAGTATTTTCATTGTTATCCAACAAGTAGAGGAAAATAACCGCTTGCATGAAGACACTTCCGAGGATAGAACGAACGGAAATACCAATGTTGTTCTTCTTGTTACGGTAATGACTGATATCGGACTTGAAAGCCAACATCTCGAAAATCATGTGGAAGATACTAACGATGATAGTTGTACCAAGCAGCCAAGGGTTGGTGTCAAGAAGGACTTCTTTGATCATTTCGAATTCGCTTCCATCTCCGCCACCTGGGGACGAGATGCCCTGGGCAGCATTTCGAGCGGCTTGCTTGGAACCTTCGTCAACATTTGCGAGAAGAGCGAACTTCCAGTTGGCGAAATTGTTCAAATCAATGTGAATAGGAAGACGAGTGACGGTAGAGTTCAAAGTAGTCATATGCGTTCTGAGTTGCCAGAAAGTATTGATGAATAGAACTGGGTAATACCACCCATTCTGTCCGGTTCCATCTCTCGCTCCAGTCGCTTCCAACCGAATATACTGACGAACAGCAGGTTGAATGGTAGGGAATTCCATGACAGCCGAATCCGGGATAAAGGAGAAAGTGACATTAGGATGGTAGTGAGAAGTGACAATTGGTCCAGATGGCACCTCTTCCTCAACTTCCTCCGTTTCCTCAGCAGCAGCGAGTAGGTTCTTCGTCTTCTTGATCTTCTTCTGCAAGATATGTTGCGTCAAAGGGTGGACAAAGTGATAAGCGCGACTGGGATCATATCCCGCAGTCGAGGGGTCCAAATTGCTCCCAGAAATGCCAATGTAGAAATGCGCCCATAGAGTCCCGTTATTTTGAACTTCCTTTGGCACTGCAAAAGTGGTATCGATAACCCGATTCTGCTCGTAATCCCCCAAAACGAAGTCTTTCTCTTCCACGATTCTCCTCTCCTTCTCCACCTTCGATATTGGGTCATGGACCAAAGTGGGGGAAACGACAACCGTAATATCCATTTTCGTATCGATTGGCCACATGGGCGCAATTCGCTGAGGCATCATGTTATATGTTGCGCCTTCATTGAGGGAATGCGGTCGGTCGTGGAAGGCAGGAATCGGGCCATTGTTCGCAGGGACATTTACCACTGTTCCAGATTCGTCTGTCACAGCGGTGGTAGTGTTGTTGTTCTTGCCCATGAACTTGTTCATGAGCAACTGCATGGCAAAGAAGACAGCAAGGCCTTGCAGCGCTGACTTGACTATTGGCTGTGGATAGATTAGTATCAACGTCTCTCGGTAGGACAACATGGAACTTACACTCATTCCGCTCTCCTCTCTCTGGGCACCTGCAACCGCAGCTGCGGGAGCTGTTGTCGACATCTTGAATGCTGGTAGCAGTTCTCTTTTACCAGATGGTGATGGAGTTGTCAAAGAGGGAATTCAACTCTGTGAGATGGAGGAACTCGTTATTCAATAGAAAGACGCAAAGGCGCCGAAGCTATGGTAAACCCACTTTATCTTCACCCTCGCCAATCAGCAACGGAATCCAGAATATGCTTAAAAGATCCTTGTCGGCTAGACTACTTTTGATAGCAGCACCCCTGACACACGTAATTAAACTAGTGAGGAGAGGCGGGGGGTTTATTTACTTCTCTATAACCGAGACCTTCCTAATGTTGATGGTCTATACTATGCTCTCTCTCAGATACTTGAGTACACACAAAGCAAGGCGACCAGTAAGATCAGTTCCAGGGATTCGAGTACTTGCGCTTGCATGGAAAGTAGGCCAACACGGCTACTACACGACAACAGTGAGTCACGGCCTAGTACAAGATACGTTTCCATACATCTCAGAATCCGATTCTGTTTATATATGAAACTTGTACCTCCTCTGTAATCCCGGTACACTTCTGTACCTTCCATTTGTTTGCATCTTGGTAACCTTGAGAGCCAAGTCATTCATCCCTTGAACCAACACCCAACGTCATATCTAGTAACTTGAGCAAATACAAATAAATTCACTGGACAAACGAAACTCATATCTGATTGAGAAGGAGTCAGCGATAAGTCATCTTCGCCAGTTGGTTGCACCAGTTGACAGTGTCATCTTGTGTTTTGGGATGCCTATTAACACCCTCCAGGTCCTCAATTCCAAAAAAGAATCCAGACACCAACCAAGTCTTCAACCAAACCGCTTAAAACTTCATAAACCATACACCACCTAGTCACCACCTAGTCACCACCTAGTCACCACACAGGTACCATCAACACAATGGCGACCTCAACCCCTCTGCCCAACGCCAACGGGGCGACCACCACGACAAACCCCACCAAAATCGCCGTCTTTTGCGGTGCCTCCGAAGGAAAAAGCCCATTAGGCCTCCCCCTTACCCCAGGACAAAAATCAATCTACATGCTCGGCGCCAAAGCCCTAGGCGAAGCCATGGGCCGTCAAAACATCCATCTCGTTTACGGTGGCGGAACCGTAGGCCTCATGGGTCAAATCGCCAGCACAGTAGTAGCCACCTCCTCCTCCGGCCACGAAGCAGTCCACGGAATCATTCCCACCCCCCTCGTCCGCTACGAACGCGCCCCCGAAGCAGGAGCCGCAGGATACAGCAACAGAGGAATTCCTGAAGTCGAAAAATACGGGCATACCTCTCAGACAACCGATATGCACAAGCGTAAGAAGATGATGACGATTGAAGTCATGAACGGCGGTCCCGGGTCTGGATTCATCGCTATGCCAGGTGGATTTGGGACTCTCGAGGAGCTGTGTGAGATTATCACTTGGAATCAGTTAGGTATTCATGATCGGGGTGTTGTTTTGTTGAATGTTGGGGGCTTTTGGGATCCTTTCATGAAGATGATTGATTCTTGTGTTGAGTCTGGCTTCATTCGCGAGGGTGCTAGAGATATTGTCTTGGTGGCTAAGACGGCTGAGGAGGCTATTGAGTTGTTGAGGACTTATAAGCCTGCACCTGGTCGTCTCAATCTGACGTGGGAGGACTTGGCTGCTCCGCCTTGGGGTGAGATTATTTCGACCAAGAACCAGTCCGTTTAAGGTCGGGAATAGTGACGAATGATGATTACGAAGAGATGGAGAGAGTGGGAAAAGGGAGGATGTTTTGTGATTTGCTTGCGGTATGGATTTGGAAGGGGACTCCGCATCTCCTCTTCCTTTGCTATTTCTAGAATGATGGGAGCTCTCTTGAGTTGCTTTTACATATGGAGTCAGTCGCTTGCATAGATAGAAACATAGATCACTCAGAATGAACCACCTATTACACCCAAACCCCGAAAAGAGTTTTAAAAAGTTAGCCATGTATCGGAGCAGGGGTACTGACGTAGGCTGTTTCAAGTATATATATCGCGAGAGATGAAAGGAATATTTTTCATGTATTGTATATGAAAAAGAAGCGACACCAAATACTCATAGTTCGTACCTGCCTGTTTCGCCCATTATCCCAACCTTCTCATACAATGTCAAGTAATTATCCTAAACATCCTAGACATTTGAACGCCATTCTCCCAATTGATTTAGGACAATATTAAATTGTATTTTGTTCATGCCGTTGTAATCTTACAAGTCATGCAGCAGGCAACCAGCTCCCAACAGCAAGATGTTACCCCTATGAATCAACCTCCATACCCTCTTCCTCAGCAGCCTCCTCCGTACCCTCGGCAACCAAATCAACCCACTGCTTAACATCCTGGCCATCGAAGAGCTTGAACCCCTCAATAGCCTTCATGGCCTCCCCCCTAACACCCACAACACCGACACTACAATTCTCAACCGTCAACTCCTTATCCTGCGCCAGACTCTCCTTCAAAGCCTTCAATCCATGAACCACCAACTCCTCTCTCCCACAATCCGCAAACTTCTCCAGATTCCGCTCGAGATACGTTCGTGCCATCTGACTCCGCGCGCCAATCGCACATGCCACCATTTCCTGCGTCATACCGCTGGGTTGGAATTCAAAGAGATGTGGGCCCGTCTCGTCAACACCTGCTACGAGGAGTCCTACACCATAGGGTCGCTTGCCGTAGTGTTGGGTATTAGTTTGTGCGCGGTCGCCGATGGAGTTGACGAGGCGGGAGAGGGGGATGGCGCGGCCGTAGGTGAGGCGTGAGGAGAGGGATTGTTGCTTCATGAAGTTGGAGAGGACGCGGGCGTCGGAGGCGAGACCGGCGAGGGAGAGGCCTAGATGTTCGTCGATTGCGATGATCTTCTTTTGGTACGAGGAGAGTTCTTCGGCATTACGCTGGCAAATGGCAAATGGTTAGAGTTGGATGGTAAGGGGAGGGGAGGGGAGGGGATTTTGTATGCGGACCTTTAGTGCTACGAGGACGGCGTGTGTTTTGCTCACTATTCCAACGACGACACTTCCTTGCTTTACGGCTTCAGAGGCATACTCGACTTGGAATATCCGTCCTTGTGGTGAGCTATAGTGAAAAGTCAGCTTCGACCCAAGCTATTGCTCTGTCCAATCCCTCCCCCATCACCACCCATCCGCAGATTCTTGGATTTCGAGCTTGATAGATAGCTTCGGGGAACTTACAAAGTAACAGAATCGTTGTCATAGTTGTTTCTAAACATCTTGCCTGTCTCGTGCCGGTAAAAGCAAATCCGTATTCAAATCAAAGGTGTCGTCTAATTTCAGTGGAATTGGGTATCGTGGAGAAGCGGAGGGGGGTGGAAGAATTGAGGGTATCTTGGTTGGAGTTGAGTGTTCAACGAGGCAGACGCGCTGATGAAGCTCAAGGTAAACGGTGTGCACAGTATGGGTTTGGTGTGCAGGGGTAGTAGGTCCCTCCACACCTCGTAATTCAGGCATTCAGCCTCGGTAGAGCAACGTCAGCTCTCTCAGTCCACTTGCGCTTCAGGAACTGGAACAGGAACAAGAACTACATCTCCACGCAAGACACAGTCAAAGTCGCCCAATTTACGATCCGATTGACTCTTTGATATTTCGAGAAAATAACTATCCGCGGCGGAAAGAAGACGGCAGGCAGGCAGGCAGGCTTAACGAGGCACGCATCGGAGCCTCCAAACCACCAACCCACCCCTCAGATACAATACCCC
>LLCB01000262.1:0-80977 GCA_001414345.1 Hymenoscyphus infarciens | reverse complement strand
GGGGTAGAGGGAGGTGTGAGGGATTTAATTCTTGGGATGGGTGAGAGGGGGGGGTTTTTTTTTTGTTTTTTTGTTTTTTGAAATAGGGGAAGATTTCAGAGGGAGTGAAGTGAGTGAAGTGGGGAGTTTAGGTGTTTGTTGTTTATTTGTCATTTGAATGCTTGTTTGTTTTGACTGGATCTGTGGATTATCTATATAGTAGGAAGTGCGCTGTAAATCTTCTTGTTTCATGTTGATGTTCTATACTTTTAAGGCAAAGCTTTTGGTAGATTTAGGTTTTATATTTTCTATGTGTATGTTCAAAAAGGTTTATCGTCTTTAGTTTAAGACTTACTTGTGAGTTATTAGTTTTCTTTTAAATATGATTTTTTTTCTATAAGGAACTTTATTAGGATGTGAATATAGAGTGTTGGAGTTGATAGAGGTTAGTAGTATAAGTTACTCTTTTGATACTTGGTTTCTTTCTTTGGATAGGAAAAGAGGTTTTGCTAACCCTTCTTCTAGTTTACTATTGGAACGACTACATCCTTGTCTTACTCTTCGTCCGAGAGCAGCAAGAGAAAAAAAAGGGCTTTCAAGGTTTCGTCGACTCTATTAAATTCTACACGCCCACTCCACAGAGTTTCAAACTCCTAAGACTTGTGGCTTGATTAAATTTGTGTGTGAAGTTCTCATGCTATATTTTACATTCCGGGTAGTGTTTATAGACGTTGCCTCCCGCTTCTTTGATATTATCAAAGAGGATGGCATAAAAGCTGCAAAGGAAATGGGCTATTTCCAGGGGAGTGGATGGAGTCGACGGCCCCACAAACAAAGCATAGAGTGACAAACGAAGTCCAGGACTTCCATGATGGAGATAGACAGGTGTTGGTATACGCAAAACTGCCAAGCGGTCTCCAAGTTTCCTTCGACGACAAATCAGAATTCGGTGGTGCGAAACTCCTTCCCATCAACTATGAGTTACAAGTTAAGCTTCCCTTTTAACGATATTTTATAAACCGTGCGTTTTTAGATTTTTTTTCTTCTTTCTTATTTATTTTAGAAAATAGAAAACTAAAGTACTCTTTAAGATATAAGACTTAGCTAGAAAGAACTACTATATCTTCTTATACCTCTTTATTACTATAACTAAGCAAGTATACTAAGAATAAACTTAATAATACTTAATTCTTAGAAAACCCCTTTTTATAAGAAAAAATTTCATACTCTTATAAATCTACTAATAGGGCGTCCCGTATATACCAAAAGTCGGAAACGACGACTAAATCGCAAATCGTAAATCGTAAATCGTAAATTACAAAAGTTAACAGATATAGTAAATCTTAAATTATATTATCCTATTCTCTTACTCTCTTACTCTCTTGCTCTCTTGCTCTCTTACTCTCTTGCTCTCTTACTCTCTTGCTCTCTTACTCTCTTGCTCTCTTACTCTCTTGCTCTCTTATTCTTCTACCTAGGTATATATTACGTATACTAAGAGAGTGTAAGAGAGAGTAGGAGAAGAATGAGGGTAAGGTAAGGGGGTAAGTAAAGGAGAGAGTAGGAGGTAGTAAACATTCTAGGGGAAGGTTTTTCCTAGCGTAGGTAAGGGGAGTTTAAAACAAACATTCCCCCTACTCTTTCCCTCTTCCCCTCTTCCCTCTTCCCCTCTTCCCTCTTCCCCTCTTCCTCTCTTTCTCTCTTATTTATCTAAAAATAATAGAAAGAATACGAGATAAGATTTAGGTAATAGAGATAGAGAATAAGGAGGTAATATTACTACTATATATATAATACTTGTCTTCCCTCCCTATCCTCTATTTAGTTGCTATAGTTAAGACTATCTATAGTATCTAGTCTAGAGGAGGGGAGGGGTAAAGGAGGGAGAGAGAACTTAAATTTAAAAAATATATATTTATACTTACAAAAAGTAATACTTTACGATTTACGATTTGCGATTTGCGATTTAGTCGTTTCCGACTTTTGGTACATACGGGATGCCGTAACTAAGACCCTATAAAAATTTAGATATATATCTAAATGTCTGTTTTCTTCTTAAAAAGTTTATAAAGTAAGAAAGAGAGTATAGAGCTCTTATTATCTATTCTTAAGAATATAATAATATACGTTATTATTAAGTAAAGAAGGAAAGAGTATCTTAGTAAAATAAAAAAATCTAAAAACGCACGGTTTATAAAATATTGTTAAAAGGGAAGCTTAACTCGTAACTCACTATATAAGGGCCTATTTAGCTCGTATAAATTATTTAAATATATATATATAGATATCTGATAAGATGCCCTAAATAATAACCTCGTATAAGTTAGTGTATATCATCAATTGTTTCTTAATATTTAAGTAATCGTTTAGCTCGTGGTGCATATGTTGGTGCATATGTTGGTGCATATGTTGGTGCATATGTTGGTGCATATGTTAGTATATATAGAGGTATGGCGGTAGTAGATAAAAGATATATATAAACTTTTAAAGATTTACACCACTAGAGGTCTAAATCTTTTTTTAGTAGTACATATCCTATTTATATATACACTAAGCCATACGAGGTTAAACGAGGGATTTACATTACTTTTAAATATGTACGCCAAACACTGGTGTATATATAGAATT
This sequence comes from Hymenoscyphus infarciens, assembly GCA_001414345.1. Lineage (NCBI taxonomy): Eukaryota > Fungi > Ascomycota > Leotiomycetes > Helotiales > Helotiaceae > Hymenoscyphus > Hymenoscyphus infarciens. The sequence continues at coordinate 78,370 of LLCB01000262.1, read as the reverse complement.
AGTGCATATATATATTACCTCTTGTTTTTTAGTAGTGCATATCCTAGAAATACACGAGCCAACCAGGCCCTAAGTAAGACCCAAGAGTTGAAATGGTATTTTAACAAGCGGAAATTAATCCCATATACCCTTTCTACTTTCTGTCGCTTTGTATCTAGAGCAAGCTGTGCTTCTTCAATAACTACTTGTTCAGAACTTTGAAAGGAAACAGGTCGCTCTGGTTTGAAATTCTAGTTTCCGCCCTAACAACACTTCATGTTTTTTTTACATACCTTCCTTACTTGTAACAGTATACTTAGAGGAATCTGCTCGCTCGATTGATTATTCTGCTATCAAAGCCCTTGTTTTTTTTTATAATAAAAAAGGAGTATAAAGCAAACAATGAGACAGCAAGGACCATGATGTATTGAAAGCAACTTACCCCCCCCACCCCCCCACCCCCCCAACAACAACCTCTTCGAGCTGCACCCTAGTCATATGGCTCGTTGCAATTACATCGAGCAACGAGGACTGTATACAACCTACGAGGAACATTTCGTTCTTCAATCATTAACAAGTGCTTCTTTCACGTCTTAAACTGGGTCTGGCTCGCTACCATGATTTATTGAATAGTTACGCTTATTCATAAGAACCGAATCCTCACTTTTTTTCCGGTCAGGAAGTATAACGCTACAAGGAAGCTTCTTTTGCTATACTAGGAGGAGAGCGATACTAAAATACTATCCTAAAAAGGAGAAGAGGAACACTCCTCGGCATGTTCCTTCATTCCGGCCATCACTTTCTCCGGACATAGGTAGTAGATTCCTTGCATCGCCTATCTAGATCCGCATATAGACGTTGTAGACTCGCTTTGTCAAAAACAAGGAAGAATCAGTAGAATCCCCAGGTTTGCCTTCCCGCCATTGGCAGAAAGTGGAATTGCTTGTGTGGTTTTGTTGCAAGGCATTAGCCTTTTGACAGGATTTCGATTTTCGGACCCATTTGAGCAATATAATATGTCCCCTAGAACTTCCTTTCAATCCCGCGAGAGAAATTACATGTACATACACTAATCGAATGGTCTCAAGTAACATACTCCCGAGAAAAGATTCCTTGTAAAAGAGTACCCGCAAACCCCGCAATTTTTCTATAAACCCCCCTCTGCAGAAGAAGTAAAGTGCTAACAAGTAACACATGACCGAACTTCCAGTAGCACACTGACTAGCTCGTCTCACCAGTTCATCTTCCAACAAAATCTCCTGTAAATTCCACCCCCAAAACGCACAAGAAAACACTTTATTTGCTTTCTACCACCAAAAAATCCTGGACAAACTTTACATAGTACGTTAATAAACTTGTCGACACTAGAACAATATTCGACAGCAAAACTCCACCTTCTCGCATTTCAGAACTCCGGATACAAGATAAGTGACTGGTGAACACCATCCACCAGTTTCGGGTCCTCACGGCCTGTTGCTTCCTTTTGGCTTTTGCTTTTGCTTTTTGCTATACCAAACTGTGTCACTCGCTCCAACAAAGCCGTCATTTCTTGAATATCCAAGTCAGCACTCTTGCTGAGTCCAACATATCATCGACCGAGTCTCTTTTATCCTTCTCTGTACTCCATTTCATTGCCTTCATCCGAATTATATATCAAGCGTGTCTCTGTCTTGGGTGCTGAGAATACTTGGGATTATTGATTCTTCATGGTTTCTCTTAATTCAACTCAATTGAGGGATTGTGTCTTTAAAGTTTAATTTACCTATTTATCAGTGCAGTTATCCCACTCAAATTTCTTAAGTGATATTCTACGAAGAACTATGGCATACTAAGAGTTCTTAACCAACTTACGAAGTCTAATCTTCACACTTCGAAATTCCCTCTATACTTGAAACGTAACATGATAAGATCATTCCAATTCCTCGAAACTGCTAGTCAATCACCATTTAAGAGAGATTATCAACACAAGCAGCTAGTTTTCACCTATCTTCCAAAGCCTGTAATCGCCACTCAACGAATTAATCTTCTCAACCACTTGAAAACTCCACAGAGTGTACAACATCTTCCCAACGTTGGTTCAAGAGCTCTAACTACCCCTGCTGATGAAGCCACTTGATAAACTGCTACCTCATCCCCCCCCCAGAACACTTGTATAAATCCAACATCTCCCCAGCCCGATTATACCTCAACATTTGCACCGATCATATACGTGAACAACAAATGTTACAGCCAAGTTTACCGTCTAAGGGCCAGTTTGGCTCGCGCATTTTTAGGATATACACTACTAAAAATCATTTTATATATATATACGAAGTCTAGATATGTTTCTAGATATGTACCAGTGTTTGGCATACATATTTGAAAGTATTACAAATCCTTCGTTTAACCTTATCTATCTTGGTGTATATATACTACTAAAAAAGATTTAGACCTTAAGAGGTGGAAATCTTTAAATCTTTATGTATATATTTTTTCTTACTACTATTATGACACCCGTTTTAGCACTTAGTGCTACGTACTAAGAATAGCTACTAGAATATATACTAAGAACTAAACAATCACTTAATATAATAAGAAACAATTGATATTATATACTAGATTATACGAGGTTAATCTTTAGAGCATCTCGTCAGATATCCATGTATATATTTAAATGATTTATGCGAGCTAAACAGGCCCTAAATGCATTCCTCATAACAGTTTCTAACACCCAAAGATTAGATTCTAAAAGACTAAAACATCTATGTTCACAAAGGCACTTAGTAGCAAGTACGGATTCAAAAAAAAATAAAAAAATTCGACAACAAGAAGCAAAGTTTTTGGACTTCTCACTGCGCCTTACACAGCGTAAGGATCTAAACACCAGCTTAGCAACAAACCTCATCTGCTTCCAGAGAAAGAGATCTTTGGAGCATCTTCACTTTTTGGTCGACAATTAACTCGCTGGGAAGTGCTATGTATCCACATTGCACTCCCCCGTAGCCTTTTACCCTCTCCACTTTTATAAGGCATTTGTACTCCAAGTATTGTGACTAACTACAGCCAACAATGCACACACATTTCTCACAACGCTTTCCCCACCCAAACAACGAAGAGCAGACAACAGCTATCCCCAAAGCTGACTTCAGCCTAAGACGAACCAGTTTATACCCAGTTCTTCCCCAGAGATGCTACTTTAAGGTAGCAAGAAGTGAGTTTAGTAAGCTAATCTAGTAGTTTATATTGTTCAAGAGTATTTAGATTAATTAGGGCCTGTTTGGCTCGTATAAATTATTTAAATATATATATATGGATATTTAACGAGATGCCTTAAATAGTAACCTCGTATAAGTTAGTCTATATTATTAATTGTTTCTTAATATATTAAGTGCTTGTTTAGCTCGTAGTATATATCCTTATGTATATTCTTAGATAGGTGTCTTAATAGTAGTAAGAAAACATATATATATATAAAGTTTTAAAGATTTATACCTCTAGAGGTCTAAATCTTTTTTTAGTAGCGTATATTCTCTTTATATATATACTAAGATATATAAGTTTAAACGAGGGATTTATATCACTTTTAACTATATATACTAAACACTAGTGTATATAGAGAGTTAGTATATATAAATATATATATATATTACCTCCTGATTTTTAGTAGTATATGTCCTAGATATATATAAGCTAAATAGGCTCTTAGGTTAATTAAAAACACTTTCGAATGTTTTAAAAAGTAGTAAAGCACTCGCTTCTCTAATAAAGAGTCTATTTATATAAACATCTTAGATAATCTAAGTAAAAAAAACTTCATTTATAGTAAGTTATAAGTTAAGCTTCGCTTTTAATAATATTTTGAAAACTATGCGTTTTTTAGCTTATTTTTTTTTACCTCGACACTCTTTCTCTCTTTACTTAAGAATAATTTATATTAGTATATTATTAAGAATAGCTAATAAGAGCTCTATACTCTCTTTCTTACTCTATAAACTTTTTAGAAAGAAAACAGAGACTTAGATATATATCGAATTTTTTATAGAGTTTTAGTAGAAATATAAAAGTAGAGTTTTCTAAGAATTAAGTATTATTAAGTTTATTCTTAGTATACTTACTTAGATATAGTAATAATTAAAGAGAAGGTAGAAGAAGATATAGTAGTTCTTTCTAGCTAAGTTTTATTTCATAAAGAGTACTTTAGTTTTCTAGTAACTAAAAATAAATAAGGAGGAAGTTTTTTTTTTTTCTAAGCTTAACTCGTAACTCACTGTATCTTAACAAAACCTTTGCACTTACTTACAGCGAAGTTAGAGTCTTATACATACATCTATCCAGAAATCATACAATCATACAATCATACAACCAGTGCATAAAACATAGAACACCACCTCTCAACAACCCAACCACCTCCAACAACCCAACCAACCACCCTTCAACACGCGCGCCGAGAAAAAGTTTAAACCTAACGATACCACAACACCCGCGTGAATCGCAATCGCACCACCACCACCACCACCACCACCACCACCATCCCTCATCAACCTCACAACCACAACCACAACCACCCAAAGAAAAAACACCAAAGGTTCCCAGACATCCACCACCAACAACGCTCTTCAAACCCAGCCGTCGTCTATCTTCCGTCGATCATAGGAGTCGGTAGGCTTTTTCTCTTCATGATCACAACCCCCAAAGAAATACATGTTACTTGGGGATTTGAAAAGAAAGATATGAGTAGAACGGACCCCCTTTTTTCCCCTTTTATCGACAGCAAGAACGTACTAGTACCATCTTTAAATCCCGAAACACCACACACATCCAAAGAATGTTTCTGGAAAATTTTTAACCCTCATGGTTGAAACGTAGCCTTCTGTTTCTCTGAGTCTGGTAAGCATCCTCGTCGCGTTAGGTTCACAAAGGGCCCGAGACAGTCTTAAAAGTATTCCTCTAATTCATCCTCATGCCGACTGATGTAACTTCGACCACAAGCAAACAAGTCCATCCGAATTTACATTATCATCTCACGAGGCAGAAAATCAGGACAGGAGAGAGCGAAAAAGATGGAAACGTTTATTCTTTCCAGGAAATGAAGTTGATGTGGTATATGTATCCATTTGCGTTCCCCTAAATCCCCTCCCATCCCACCTAAAAATCACACACACAAAATATACCCCAACATGTAATCTACTTCCTGCCCAGTTTACCTTCTTTCCTCTCAAAACCAAAACCATATCAAGCCCCCCACTATATCTCAATGTTATACCCCTAGCTCGCTCGCTCGTTCATCCGATGAGTGTCTCCCGCAATGGACTCCGTACGGTACCGCCAAAAACCCAACAAAACTCGGAAATAGAAAGCAAAAGTACTGAACAAAAAAGGATTAGAAACAACCCCGGAAAACATACAAAAAAAAGTCCCCAAGAAACAAGACTTCCCGTCTTTCCCCAGATTTCTCCCAGTGAGTAGTTCCCTTATAAAGATGATGCAACAATAATAATATCTAGCCTACCACGGCACCACATAACAATACTCGTGATATCCATAGTTTTCATCCATACAACCCAATTTTTTCTCCCTCTTGTGTAGAAAAAAAAGATATGAAGACACAAAAACAAAAATGACACTAAGATAAACAACCCCCAAAACCCCCAAATAAGGATGTAAAAGAAGTTGTAGTGAAAATATGGAGCTCGCACACGAACAAGAGACCAAATTAAAGTAGAAATTTTGCTTTTCCGGTTTCCCCAAATCCAATGTTTCCCGTTTGACTCGCGCCTGCCATGAGTTTTTATTCGACCGTCGATAATGTTATGATTGAAAGGAAAATGTAAACGAGATTCTAAACTCCGTTAATGACAACTTCTGGGGGGGAGATGGCATCGTTCCCCTCGATTGCCGTCTTTCCCGATGATGTGCTTTCGGATGGATCGTCTATCATGCTGATGCTAGTACTGGGAAGACTGCTGCTTTGCGGACTATTGTGGCCGTTGGTCAACATTGGTGTAGGGGCACTCGAGTTGATTTCGATGGGCCTCGAAGGGCCGGTTGGTGCAGTGACCGAGGATGGTGTCATATACGGTGGCGCGGGACCAGTGAAGATAAGTTTCTCGATGGCAGTGATTTGTTTGCCATAACTGTACTTTTTCAGATGCATGAGTTGTGGTTTCATATCCTCCACGAAAGCCTCGCGCTCGGCTCCCTTGAGTTGTGCTAGGAGTTTTTCTACATAATGTTAGTTGTGTATTGGAGGAGCCATGGGAAATAAACTTACGGATAACATAGTTGCCATATTGATCTTTCATCATGAGTTGTAATGGGCTTGAACCGTCGCTATGCAAAGCTGTTAATTGAGCAACGAGACCTTTCCTCTGTTCAGCAGTGCCAAATTGGATACTTTTCTCGACAACATTGGATGCAAACTTGTGTTTGGACAGGGTCAGAAGCTGTGCTGAGATGATTTTGATGATCTTCGCGCGGTCTACCGGCTTGCCGTGTTGGATAACGTGTTGAGTAACATAGTTTCCATACTGGTCAGTGATGAGCATAGATGCGCACTGGTGAAGTTCTTCGAGAACAGCAGCTTGATCATGTGGTTTGCAGTATTCCAAAATTCTTTGGATCACACGGCAACCATAGGGATGAGTGGCAAGAATGTGAACTTGGCCCCTGAATGCCTCGATGACGAATTGAATGTGCTCTGTTGGAACACGCTCGATGGCTTTTTGAACAACGTGGTTGCCATTTTGGTCTTTGACACATTTCAGGACATCTGCTCGAAGCTCTTCGACGAGCTCAGCTTGCTGATCGGCGAGAACATGCTCAAGTGCCTAGAAATGCGTTAGTCCGAGGACGATCTCAATACTGGACTGGAAACTTACCTTTTGAACAACTCGGCAGCCGTACATCTGCATTGACAATTCCATCACATGGTTCTTCATCTGCTCCGCAAGAACTCGCTTCTGGATCTGGTTGCCATGTTCAAACAATTTTTGAATGACATAGTTGCCAAATACATCAGTCATCAACTGAAGTGCATTTGGTTGGATTTCGCGGAAAAGTTGTTCCTTCTCATCACTGTTGGCAGTCTCGAGTTTTTGTTGAATAAACCGGGATCCGTGCTGGTCACCACTGAACTCGACAACATGATTGTAAATATCCTTCAACTCGTATCTCTTGTTTGACTTGGAGTTTGCTCGGAACTCTTCCAAAAGCACACTCCGAACACCCACACCAACATCTTGATCTTTTGGTCGAGTTGGAATGGTTTGTGCAGGGGCATACGGAGGCATGGGCATTGGGTATCCATATGGGACATTTCCAGGCCTAAAGTTAGGGGGCGGATAGTCGTAAGCCTGGGGAGGGTATTGGCCTTGGAATGTACCACTGCCATACATGTAAGCTGCCTGTTAAGCAAGAATGTTTTGTTGAAATCGTCGATCCATCTCACTAGGCCCTTGCGGGATTCGTGGACCCCTTGAAGTGGGTCGATATACTTGGTCGACGGGAGGGGTTGCTCCAGAGGGGTAGAATTTGGGACTATTGTACCCTCGACGATAATCACTTCCCGCAGGTGAAACCGATCCTCTGTCATTGAGATGTGGCTTGAAATAACCCTGGTCGGTGAAAGATTGCGATCCGTAACGATCATGGCCATTGACACCCTTGGGACCATTTGGCAAGTCCCACAAAGCTGATGCACCGTTGTGCGCAAAAGGCTGTGGGACGAATTTCGGCTGATTCGGGGAATAGCTTGGGTTGAGAGCACCATGAGTAGGATTGATAGGATCCGTCTCAACAAAACCGAGACCTGCAAATTTGTCACTTAAACCGGCATCAATTTGTGTAGAGTCCGCGAATCTGGAAGAGTTGCCTTGTGAGGTGTAAGAAACGGAAGGTCCGGAGAATGATGGTCGTTGCGAATGAATCGAACTGGTGGGTGTATGAGTTGCACCGATTGATCCAAACGCAGCACTCCCATAGGGATGAACACTGTTGAGGCCAGAATCTGAAGCTCTGGATGGGGGAATGCTGCTGTCTCTGGAGGCACTGCCGTTGACGGCTAGGAAATTTGGTGGTGCAAATTGATCTGCCTTGAACCCTCTTGCGGAACCATCATATTCGTAATTGTTGCTTTCCACCCCGGAACCGCTAAACTGTGATGAATTCTCCTTGTCATCGGCATATACAAATGATGGTTTTCGCCCAAAGGTAAATGGTCCAGAGGATGGATCCAAGCTGCTCTTAGGTGCCCCTCTTCCATAGGCGGCTGGTTGACCAATTCTGGATTGTTGGTAGGAGTTCTGGATCTCGGAGAGCGTCGCTTGAGCGGTGGCAGGAAGGCTATTCCGGTGATGAGTTGGCGAAGCACTTCCACTGTGGGAGGACTGAAGAGTGGGAGAAGTGGTATCTGGGGCATTCCATGGCCCACTCGCGGGAGCCCCCCAAGGATCCGCCTGAGATGATCCTCTCAAGGCACCAGAACCGCTAGGCAAGGGAAATTCGGTATCGTCACCTACTACTTTGCTATCAGTAACGGCAGAAGGCTCTCTGTCCTTTGCAGACCCACCACGAGAACGGGAAGCATCTCTCTTTGTGTTTGGCATCCCGCTGCCAATCGCATTTTTACCCCATATTCCGCTCGAGGCTTGCCAAGAGGTGCCATTTCCAAAGGCTGGCGCGAGGGACGAGGATTGTGGGTTTCTTTCTTCGTTGTTATGCCTGGCCGAGACGGTTCCGAATTCTCCTCCATATCGAGTTGGCCGCGCCTGGGAGAGAGTTAGCATGGGAACATGAACAGGGCTTGGAAGCAGGCCGAGAACGTACTGCGTTGGTCATGGCGCCTGATGGTCTGTTGGTTGTCGCAGAAGACATCCAGAAAGTGTGTGTGTGAAATTGGTTCTATATCAAAAAGGTATGAGGCAAGACGTGTGCTGTGAAATATGATGTATGGACCGGAAGTATGGTATTACGGTCGATTGTTCCCAGCAATAAATGAGATTTTCTACTGGGTATCGGACAGGTTGTAGAACTATATGACTGGGAGATTCCCAAATGTCAGCATCTATGCGGTAAGGCTGATGTCGCCAGAAGCAGACGGGCGCGGAAGACGGAGCTGAAGAAGTCTGACTTACCAGGACCGGATGTAGGTTGTATGTAACGGACTATGCTGGCAAGATCATTTACAGAAAAAAAGGTCGAGAGCGAAAAGGAAGTACTTTAGTCGACCGCGGACATCGAGGACGAGGGAGGAGGAAAGGGATATAGTTTTGTTGAAAGGGTTCTGGCTGTCCAAGCAGGCGTAGCAGCAGAGAGCGAAGGTAGGGCGAGAAAAAAGTAGGTAGCGCAACACAACCCTTCGTTTGTCATATGCAACCACAGCGGCGCGCTTCGTTGGAGAGAGGCAGGCAGGCACCCGCGCACTTTCGCCAGAGTCACCGAAGCGATGGGGGCACCGATTTGAGCCTGGTAGTCTGAGGCGGCAAATTGCGAAAGGCCTCCTTAGCGTGTTGTTGTTGTCTTGGGGTTCTCCGAGGGGGGAATTCGAAGTCGTTCTACCGCATTCGGAGCAGCGTCGCAGAATTGGGAGAAGGTTTGCGGTTGAGGTTTTGCCTGGGGAAGCAAGGGCGTTGATGGCAGGAACGCACGCAACTAGTTAGCAGCCTCTTCTCCTACTCTATTTAGCGGGTCGTCGGGTCGTCGACAGGAGTTTTTGGAATCGGCCGATTGATCAGATGGATTCTAGTCTGCTTTTGGTGTTTAAGGTAGATTGGAGATGTGGAATTCCCCCGGGAAAACGAGTGGGCAGGGTGGAAAACTGGGGAAGGGTAGGTAGGTAGGTATGGTATGTAGAAGGAAAGGGCGGTGGGTGGTGATGGGCGTGGAATTTGGGGGGAGGACGTGCAATGACACCCGCAAGAAGTCTCTTGCCCTGGTGATGGATTTCTGAGGGCAGAAAGGAGTCTTTGCGCAGGAGGGAGAGAAGAGAGGATGGATGTTGGCACAATCATGAATTCCGTTCGCAGAGCGGCCCTGGAGAGCAGAGCAGAGCAGCAGAGTAGCAGAGTAGACCCAGCTCGTAGGTATGTGTGCAAGGGGCCAGGGGCTAGGGGCTAGGGGGGGGAGGGAGGATTTGTATGCGAAAAGTGGCTTGTAAAGCCTTTCTATGCACCTCTGCAGCTCTCTTGCACCACACAACCACCGCTAGATTTTGGGGTCTACAGAGTAGCAAGGGGCATTCAAGGCTTCGAAAACACTGGGTAGTCTACAGGCCACGTTCAATGAACTTTTGGGAGTTGGGACGGAGAGAAAAGGGGGAGAAAAGGGAGAGAAAAGGGCCACCAGAGGGCGCCTTATGGGCAACCTGGAACTCTGTCTGATATGACCAGATGCGGGTACTCAGCCACGGCTGCATCTCTCATTGCACCACCAAATCCAGTCTGCCATCGCATCTTGCATGCCCTGATGCCCTACGCTGTGCTGTGTTGTGCTGTGCTGTGATTTGCATTGCAAAAACAGACGAACACTTTACCCCTGAAGCGTGAGCTGAAAGTTGGATCGGTGAAGTGAAAAAAGATCTACTTTTACCCCTTGATGAACCCTGAAAATCCACAATTAGGCCTAGATTGACACCAGCTAGGGCCTAATAGCGCAACTGGCCCCTTCTCCAGGTGTCACGCACAGACAGGGCAGCTTTACCTGCATTGCACCGCTAACTTCCAGGTTACGATCCTACTTTATCTGAAGCTAAGCATGCTCGCCTAGCCCCTGGATCAGACCGGTCTAAAATCAGCCAGCCTTACGGCTCTCTTCTGCCTTCTCACTGGTAGCTCTCCCGATTCTCCCGCTCAGCACAAAGGGGGTTGTTAGTTGTGGCCCACACCAACTAGCCTTGACCATTAATATATCTAGAAATCCCTCGTCCCAAGTTCTCCTTTTCTGTACGTAGGTGAAGAGTCTGAAGACTCCCAGACTCCGTACTGCCCTCGCCTCTCGTCTCCTGGACTCTCCCCGCCGTCTCTCCACGCTGGAATGGCAGGAATGGCAGGACTGGCTGGAATGGCCTCAACCACTCGGAGGAATTCAACCAAATGCCCCCGCGATCGTCTGGTGCCACCGAACTTCATTCCTCGGATTCTCGAGCCAAAGTGCGAGGGATGCAAAGAAAGAAAACGATCAACAGTTGAGTGCACGGTTCCCCGTCCAACATCTAAACATCCAATTCTCTCCTCATTCCAGGTTCCCCGGCCTCCTTTTGCACTACTCACCCACACAAGTTTCACATCCGGGGAACAAGGCTAAAATCCCTCCTGACGCCATCGTCCACCCCGGACCATCTTTCTGCCACCATCCCAAAAGGAGAACAGCTTCTTTTGGAACCTTTTTAACCCTCGCTGCTTAAATTCCTCAACAACTCGTGATAGCAATCGACAACAGAGAAAGAAAAACTAGGAAAAGAGAGCGACAAATAACCTCATTGACTACATCTTCCGTGACACATCACAACTACTTGTCGAGGTCATGGTTGACGGCAGCGAGCATATGCCCTTGGCCGCTATTGACCATGTACTCTCACCTGTTACCTGTACCGTGGCACTCGCTCTTTCGTCTCTTGGTGCGAGCGAATGGATAGATTATCCTGGTTGACATCTGTCGTACAAACACCGAGACCACTCGATGTGATGGAGTTTAGATTCCGGGAGAGATTCTTTCCAGAAAATCTCCAGAACTGGAGGCACTTGAAGCCATCTAAAACCATCGTCGAAATCGGGCTGCAATTGGTATTGGCCCTCCGCCTTGCTGCATATCGAAACCCAGACACCTCGGAGCGAGACGCCTACCACGTCGACATCACTAAGTCATCCCACATATATCTACATTAGATCTTCGTGCTTCCAGCCTACAAATCTAGTTCCACCCCGTTGGCATCATCTCCCGCGAAACAAACTCTCAAAGTAACACAAGAAAAAGGGAACCTCGATGCAAGAAAATCGGATCATTACTTTATCTGTCAACGCTGCGCAACCACCATTTCTTCCAGGATCTTCTCCCCGCTCACATTCTTCCCAAAGCAAAAGCAAAAAAAATGTCGAGTGATAAGGCTCTTGCTCTTGTAAGAATCATAGAAAATCTGACAAGTGACAGAGATTCATTGAGGCTCCAAGACTTTCGACCTATCTTTTGCTTGTACATGCTTTTCCTTCTTTCACTTTGCATCCACACCGCTGTTTGCTCACCGAGAATCCGGGGACTTTCTGGTTGCGTTTTTGAGAAGTGCTTATCACGCCTATCAAACACTCTAGGTCCTCGTCTGTTGCCTTGTGGTTATACAGCATAGCGAGGCCTGACGTGTGTTGACTTTCTACCATTCGTTGGATCCCGAGTCTATATACACGTGATCATAACCCCTCTTTTGCAGGTGAGATCTTGCGTGCATTGAGCTGCAGCTTCAGCCAGCCTAGACGTGGTAAGAAGCAGAAGAAAGTCCGCATCAGTAGAGAGTTTCGGGATGTTCTTCACTTGAAGCATTCCAGTTACTGAGATTGTGCAAGAAAAGCTAGTAAACCAAATTTGATGTTCATATATATATCGGTAATTATCTATTTTGCCCTCTAAATAATGATTTATACCTTAAATATCTCTTGATTGATGAATAATACCTGGAATACCCCTTGTTTTTGTACCTCTTATTTTTAGAGGGTAAAACTGTTAAAATAGGAGTATTCTAGTTAGTAAATATTTACTACTTTTACTATATATCTATACCTGTTTTTGAGTAAATTAAAACTATATACTAGGATGCCTTATAATATTTAAGTACTAAAATCTATTCTCTCTCTATCTTCTTCTACTATTACTACTACTACTAATATACTAGCTCTTAAGTATAAGGATAAGATAGAGCGTGAACGGCGTATAAAGCCTTATTATATAATATTAAAAGAGCTTAATTAACAAGAATAATAAGATAAAGCTATTACGAATAAATTAATAAGTGATTCTACGCTAGCAGATACTAACGCTTCGAAGGACGTTATATGAATTAGTTAGGAGTAGCCTACTCTTAAGGAGGTAAAAGAGGCTATAATCGTTTATCTAATTAATTAGGACGAGTCTTATAAGATTATAAAGTTAGATAAAGGTTAGTTTATCCTCGAGTATAAGGTAAAAGAGATATACGAATTCTACCTATATATTATCCTTTCTAAGAAGACTTAGCACGTAATCCTTTAAGTATATACTCTTTACTCTTACCTAACTAATATATACCTTAATTACTATAGTAAGAATAGTATATAATATATTCTTAATACCTACGTTAAATCTATTAATCGAGATCCTAACCTTAAGATAAAGAATTTAGTAAATAACGAGAAGTCGCTTAGCCGAGGTAATACTATACTAAATCGTTAGACATATCACGTTATCTAAAAGTAACGTAAGAAGAGTCTTAAGAAGGAAAAGAATTCGTTTACGTTTATACTAAATTACGTAAAGACGCTCTAAGATTTAGATTCTACTTACTATACACGTCTTTAAATCAACTAGGAAACTATAGAATTTAAGAGTATATTTATTACTCTAAGACCTCTTTATAATACTACTAAATATATCTACTACTTTACTAGAGTCGATACTATATATACTTAATCGAAGTTTAAGATAGTACTAGTAATTACTATTATAATTAATACTAATAATAAGATATTACTAATTTATTAGGCGTTATTACTAAAAGAGGACGAGAAGTCGTAGAAGTAGTACTTTACAAATATAGTATACGCCTTTTAAACTCTTTAAATAATATATAAGAATAGTAATAAATAGGTACTAATTAGCAACTATTAAAAGAGCCTACGAAAGCAACTTCTAATAGCCTTTCTAAAAGCTTACACTCTTATATATTATTAGTATATTATAGATAACATCGCCTTTTACTATAGTAAGGAATTAAGACAACTTTAGTAGAGACTTTACTATATAAAGAATAGAGATACTTACTAAGAAACTCTATTATAAATAGTAAAGTTTAAAAAGAAGTATAGTAATAAAACCCTCTCTAAATACGTTACTACTATTCTAACCGATATTTATTCTATATATAAGGTTATCTCTATTAAAGGACTTTTATAATATAGCTATAATATATTAAATATTATTAAAAGTATTAACTTAATATAGAGCGAGATTTAGAATCGTCTACTAATATAACTACTTAATAGTATATAGGATTAGATAATAAAGAAGTTTTATTTATATTATAATTCGCCTACTAAATTTAGTAATACTAAGGTCTTAAATAAGCTATAGAAGCTCTATCTTAAAAGACTAGAGTATACTAAAAAGTATGAAGTTATTCCTACTAGTAGAGACGTCTACTAAGTTAATACTCTTAAAAAACATTACTACTAAGTTAATCTTAAAGAGCGTACTTACTTATATCTCTCTTTCTAGGATTATTAATTACCTTATTTATATATAATTACCTATTACTAATATCTTACTATCGACGTTATATAATTCTTCTACTATAGCTATTTACTCTTAAATTATTATATAATATACTATTCTACTTTCAAGCCTTTTCTTATAATTAATAAGCTTTATTCTACTTCTAGTATTTTACTACTACTAATTAAGCGTTATATAGGACGACTAAAAAAGGTATATATCTATTAAGAGTATTAACTATTAAATCGTAAGTATTATAATTACTAAGAAGTTAGTTATAATTCGAGAATATATACAGGTATATTATCAGCTTATAGACGTATATAAAAGATAAAAGAGGTAGTTTTTAGAGAAGATAGTAACTAATTAAGTAACAATGAGTTTAGAGACTAGGAAGTCTTTCTTAAAGATATTAATAATAATCCTCTTTACTAATCTAATCTTACTACTACTAATAAAGTATAAATTACCTTCTATTATTAAAACTAAGTTTTAGAATCTCTTAAGAATAAGAATAAGAATAGAGATAGTAGAGAGGAATATAAGAAGGAATTTAATAGCTTTTCTAATAGCTTAGAAGACTTTTTCCTATTATCTAAGCTACTACTAGAAGAGCTATTCGAGCTCGACGAACCCTTAATTATAAGTATAAGTAACGATAGCGAAACCGAGTAAGCTATAGAGAGCGTATAACGTCGATATAATATTACTAGTAGAAGAGGAATTAATAAGCGATTTATTAAGCTAGAAGTATACTTTAAAGTTTTAAGTACTTAAAGTAAGAAGGAAAAGCAACGATTAAGTAATAGTTAGAGTATAATAGATAGGTATTATTACTATATAGATTAAGAGTATATAGTAGATATTAATAGACGTTGCCTTACGCTATTAATATTAGATTAATTATATAGAGTAAAGATAGTAGAGTAGAAGTAGGAGTAGGAGTAGGAGTAGAAGCAGGAGTAGGAGTAGGAGAATATAGACGTTTAAGGCGAAATTAGTATAGATAGTGCTAAGCTAAGAATTAATCCTACTACGTAAGGAGGAATTAGAATTAAGGTTAATCTAAGTACTTAGAAGAGCTAAAAAGCCGTTGATTTAAGAGATAAACGAAAGCGTAAAGATTAGAGTATTATACTAGAGAGTACTTATAAAAGTTTATATATTAAGAAGTAGGTAGATAGTATAGTAGTAGGTTAATTTACTATATTTATTAAATTTTTAGTATATTAGTATAGAGAAAATAATAAATAAGAAAAATATCTTTATTAACTAGAATACTCCTATTTTAATAGTTTTACTCTCTAAAAATAAGAGGTATAAAAACAAGAGATATTCTAGGTATTATTCATTAATCAAGGGATATTTAAGATATAAATCATTATTTAGAGAGCAAAATAGATAATTACCGTATATATATCTCCCTTTAATACTCTTAAAAGCTAGAACGTTTTCTCGTCTTATACTATAGTTCTAAAATTCCTTATCTCGATTGCCTCAAAAGATGAAAAGCTCTAAATCATATAAACCTATTTTTTATATTAGACATCGATCGCCTAGAAAGAAAATTACAAGATACCTATCTTATTATCAACCGTCAGCTTTTAATTTTCAGCTTTCAACTTTCAACTTTCAACTTTCAACTTTCAACATAATAACACTCTCTTAAGGAGTCACTTGATTATACACGGTAATCTAAATTCTTTAAATAATAAATCCGAGGCACCTAAGAAACTATTCAACTTAGATAGCACTAGTTTATATCCTGCCTACTCTAATATCACTTATCTAGACTCTCTCTCTCACTTTGGTTATCTTATCTCGACCTAAACTCAAACCTCTCTAATAATCGACTAAACTATAATATAATATTCTTTCTTTTCCTTCTTCTTCTTCTTCTTACTATAGACTAGATTAAGATAGATAAAAAATACTTGAATTTCTCTCTCGAGTTAATAATCTCTCTTATCTAAGACTAATAAAACTAAAAAAAAAGCTAGAAGTAAGTAAGTAAGTTAACTATAACCGCTTTCTTTTAAGATAATAATAATAATAATAGTATTTAGATAGAAAACTCTAATCTTCTCTTTTGAATTTCAAAAAAATATAATTTTTATTTATTTATTTCTTTATTCCTTTATTATTTTAGAGTAGAAAAGAAGAATATATAATTAAGAAAAAAGTCGAGAGAGTATAAAAACTAGAAAGCTAGAATTTAAGATTAGTATTTAGAATATATATAGATAAATATATAAATAGATCTCTATAACGCTAATTCTTAAGATTTTAAAGTTAAAATAGCTCGTAGACTTATAATATAACTTTATAAAGAGAGGTCTAAGCTATAAAAAGCGAAAGAGAAAGACAAAAATAAAATAATAATATAATACTTACTACGGTTTTTTTTATTTATTTAAAATATATTCTCTCTAAATCTTTTAAATTCTTTTTAGATATATACTCTCTAAATCTCTTAAACTCTTAATCTAAGAGAGAGAAAAAAGAGAAAAAAAATTAATCTCTAATTTAAAAGAATATTCTTTTCTCTCTCTAATAACTTATTAGCTCTATTAGCTCTATCTACTTATAGTATTTCCTAGATAATATTCTTTATTCTTCTTTCTTAACTTATATATAACTCTTAAGAAAGGAAGTAGGATTTAAGTTAAGATATCTATATTTATCTTTTTTAAAAGAGATCTTATTTAGAGGTTTAATTTAATATTTATAATTTAATATTTAATACTTAAAGATAAAAAGAAAAAGAAAAAGAAAAAGAAAAAAGAAAATAGTTTTATAGACTTATCTCTTATCTTATATACTCTCTATTCTATTTATAGCTTGAAATAATAATAATAAAGCTACTTCTTTTTTTATTATTTTACTTTTTTTATTTTAGATATTTTTTTATTTTAGATATTTATAAGAAGAGAGGTTTTTTCCTTTTTCTAATAAAAGAGAGAGATTATACTAGTATACTATCTTATATAGCCGAGATTATATAGTATATACTATATATATAAAGTTTTAGTAGTTATTATATTATATTATCTAATTTAGAAAGATTATATACGTCTAAGCTTTTAGA
Organism: Hymenoscyphus infarciens; assembly: GCA_001414345.1. NCBI lineage: Eukaryota > Fungi > Ascomycota > Leotiomycetes > Helotiales > Helotiaceae > Hymenoscyphus > Hymenoscyphus infarciens. The sequence goes on along the minus strand of LLCB01000262.1, from coordinate 60,876 downwards.
CGTACTTTATAGAGTTTAGGCTTTTATATTAGCTAATATATATTATTATTCGGTTTTATATCTCTTTTATATCGTCTAAACCTCTTATATATAGTAGTCTACTCTTCTAGAGTTAGAAAAGACTAGTTTAGCTTTTTCTTCTATATTAGAGCCTAGTATCTACGTATATTATTCTACTAAACGTACTCTTATATATCTTTTCTATAGTAGTATATATTTTATACTATTATATAAAAAGACTAAACTCTTCTTTACTAATAATAGTATAAATAATATTTCTTTTAAGCTTTTTATTACTTTCTTTTATTTTAAAAATAATTTAGTCTAGATTTAGACTAGAATAATAATATTCTTAAATAGCTAGAATTCTAGAGATCTCTTAGATAACTAGTAATATTAGAGTTTAGTATTAATTATAAATAGTTAATAAAAATTATATCTTATATATTATAAGATTTAAATATACTAAGTATTTAGAATTCTAATAACTCTTTTTATATAAAGACTATTATATATAGGTTTAGTAAATAAGTTAACTATTAATAAAAAAGTTATTTAAAAGGCTTCTAAATCTAATCTTATCTCTTCTTTTCTCTAAATTAATATTATATTAAATTTCTAAGAGACTTTAAGTCTTTTTAAACTAGTTCTCCTATAAGATATTAAGTAATAAATATCTTCTAAAGCTACCTCTCTTTTTAAAAGACTCTTTAAACTCTTTTTAAATTATACTTATATACTAAGACTTAGAAGATTTTAATAAAATAAAAAAATAATAAATAAGACTTCTTAAATATAAATAATATATAAATAAGAAGATAGTAAAATAAAAGATAAATAATTAATTAGCTAAAATAGATAAAAAAATTATAAGTAAACTTTAAAGTTAAAAACTTACTTTTAAACTCTTTTTAATATAACTCTCTTTTAAATCTTTATTTAAACTCTTTTTTACTTTTAAAAGCTTAAATTTAAACTTCTTTTACTTAAAAGATACTACTATCTTTAATACCTTTCTACTACTTTATATATCTTTAAAAATACCTTTATTAATAAATAACTAAAAAGATTATAATTACTTAGTTATAAACTAAGTCTTAGCTACTAGTATAAAACTTAAAAGAGAAAGAAGTAGAATTAAAAGAAGATTATACTAAAGAAACTTTTATTAACTTTAAAAGATTACTTTTTAAATAAAGCTATACTTAGAGAGATACTAGAATTAGAAAGGTTCTTTTATATATAAGATATATCTTAACTCTAAAATACGTCTACTACTTTTAAAAGATACTAGAATTATAACTTTACTAAGATACTCTTTAGTTTAAAAGAATACTCTCTATTAAGCTTTAAACTCTTTATAATATAATAGTAACTCTTCTTTAAAATTAAAAGATAAATAAGTTCTTAAGTACTTTAGTTTAAATCTAAATTACTAAAAGAAATAAGATAGCTTATAAGCTTAAGTAATATAGTTTTATATAATTAGATATTTAAACTTAGATACTACTATATTTATAACTATCTCTTTTTATTATTTCTAGTTACTTAAAAAATATAATAAGCTTTAGTAATAACTTTACTTTTAACTAGCTAAAACTCTACTAACTCTAGTAAAAAGTCTTTCTTACTTTCTTTACTTTCTTTTACTTTTAGTTAAGCTAGAAGTCTTTTTTTATTTAAATTCTTTAAATTAGATATAAATTAATATACTCTTAAAGTAAGCTCTTAGCTAAGATATTACTACTACTTATAATATTACCTTTTAATATTTACTTCTAACTCTACTTTAAACTTATCTTTAACTTATTTTAAACTTTTTAGACTTATACTCTTTTAGTAATTTAAATTAGATATAAATTAGTTAAAATATACTTAAAAGTAAGCTCTTAGCTAAGTTATTACTATCTTTAAGAATACTAACTAAATATTATCTAACTCTACTTTAAACTTTTTCTAATCTACTAGATAAGATTAAACTATACTTTTTTAGTAAATATAAACATTTATTTTTAATATAAAAGAACTAGAAATAAAGTCTCTTTTATAAGTATTTATAAACTAGGTTAGCTATAATTAAGACCTAAAAACTAAAAACTAATATCTTACTTATAATAAAATTAATAAATATAATAAATATTATAACTTATACTATTTTAATTTAACTCTAATAGTATAGTAAAGACTTAGAATAAGTCTTTTTTAAGAGAGAGAGATATAATAGCTTATTATCTAAGCTATCTTAGATAGCTAGAAGTACTTACTATATATAAGGTTTTAGCTATTATTATTTTATATTATCTGTTTTAGAAAGATTATATAGGTTTAGGCTTTTATATTAGCTAATATATATTATTATTTAGTTTTAAACTCTTTTTTATTATTTAAACCTCTTATATATAGTAGCTTACTCTTCTAGAGTTAGAAAAGACTAGTTTAGTCTTTTCTTCTATATTAGAACCTAGTATTTATATATATTATTCTATCTCGAATATACTTCTATATATCTCTTTAGTAGTAGTATATATTTTATACTATTATAATTTTATTAATTATTCTTAATTTTTTAATAATATTTTATTATCTTAGATAAGAACTTATAATATTTATTCTATATTATATAGTATAATAATCTAATAAATTTTATATTACTACTTAAGTTTAAGAAAGAGAGAGAGAAAAAGAAAGACAAAAAAGAGAAGAGAAAATAATATTTACTATCTTTTTCTTCTTCTTTCTTCTTTTTTTATAGATATATATACTCTCTAAGTCTCTAAAGCTCTTAATCTCTAAACTCTTAATCTAAGAGAGAGAAAAAAGAAAAAAATTAATCTCTAATTTAAAAGAATCTTCTTTTCTCTCTCTAATAACTTATTAGCTCTATTAACTCTATCTACTTATAGTATTTCCTAGATAATATTCTTTATTCTTCTTTCTTAACTTATATATAACTCTTAAGAAAGAGAGAAGGATTTAAGTTAAGATATCTATATTTCGCTTTTTTAAAAGAGATCTTATTTAGAGGTTTAATTTAATATATATAATTTAATCTTTAATATTTAGAGATGAAAATAAAAAGAAAAAGAAAAAGAAAAATAAGAATAGATAGAATAGTTTTATAGACTTATATCTTATCTTATATACTCTCTATTCTATTTATATCTTGAAATAATAGTAATAAGCCTGTTTTTTTTAATACTTTTTTTATATCTTTTTTTTTTCGTTTTTTTTTTAGTTAAATCTTTATAAGAAGAGAGGTTTTTTCCTTTTTCTAATAAAGAAGAGAGATAGATAAGTATACTAGTATACGACAAGGATTTTTAAAGTAATAGACTCTTTTTTAGTAAATATTTAAAGAAGTATAAGTTTTTACTATTTAGGTTATACGGCGCTACTTAGCGCGCGATATATAGATATAATATTAAGTACTCTTAATATAATATCGAAGCTATTTTTCTTATTTAATTAAGTCTACGTTTTTTTAAATAAGAGTTAACCTTTTTATTATAATATTATTTCTCTCTAAGACCGACTCCTGCTATCGACATATATCTTTCTCCTATCTGCTCTGCCTCTAAAGAAGAAAAAACTGCTCTTCTGAACTAACCTCGAAAGTTGTCGTTGATGGAAAGGTTCTGAAATATATATCTTTTCTTACGAGCCTTTTGTTATTATGGGTGGAATGAATACTCAATACTGATAGTCCCGTTCGTCGTTTCGAGGGTCGTTCCTTCCCTACTCCTCCGATACCGAGTCTGGAAGTCGTGATGTTGACTTCGATGTGAGGGGGAAAGAGCGTTATAAGGAGGAAAGCAGCGAAAATGGAAGCCACGACCTCCGTCCAATCCGTCTCTTCCATATCTCGTTCCTTCCCTAGCTCGTTTATCGGACAGGAAAGGAACAACCTCAACATCGCGCTACGACGACGAGAGCGAGAAGGAAAGGCACGACCTATGTATATATAACTCCACCACTCGGTCTTGATAGAAGGAAAAAGTGGAGACCAGCTGGTCCGTTCCTTCCCGTCGACTTGAGTGTCGAGGTCGCTCTTTCCCTCTCACCTCCAGCTCTCAGGCTAACATCGAGAATGGAACCTGGAAGGCACGACTCTCCGTCCACACCAAGAGTATAAAAACCCCCTTCGGATTTCCTTTTCAATACATAAGTTCTTGCTATTTATGAAAAAGAGGATCGGGACAAGAGAAGTAATTCAATACATAAGTTCTTGCTATTTGTGAAAAAGAGGGTTGAGGCAAAAGAAGTAATTCCATGAGCAGAAGCAATTCCTGGCCCTGGACAAAGTCTCCTGGGAAACCTCAACCGACTGCGGAGAGGTCGAAAATAACCAGCTACCTACCAGAGAGAGAGACGCGACGAGAAAGCAACGATCCGACGTGAAGGAAGAAGGAAATGCATGATGATTATGTATGGACAATCCAACACCTGTAAGGAATTCATCCCATCCCATCCCATCCCATCAACCGTTCGGAGACCTTGGCCGCGCGATCAGTAATCGCAATCGCGATCTCAAACTCCACCCTGAAAATGAAATTCTGACTTCCACGGCTCACAAGTCCAAGTCATCTCAACGCTGCAAACATGTCAAATTCCGACGGATATAAGACGAAAGATAACGACGTCCAAGTTTCGAAAGGTCTTGAGTTCTCTAACGTTTCGTCCGGAGGTTGACATCAACCGATGGATCCAAACGCGCGGAGGCTAGATTCGTACCTGCCTTGGCGCTGGCTCGCAAACCTTCGGAGCTAAAATGGGTGCCGCACCGCAGGCAGCAACACGTGGAAGGAAGGAAGGAAAACGTGATCCTCTTCTCACAATCCACATTTTACCATCTATCATCAAGCCTATCTAAAGTCCAAGAATCAAAAACCAAGCTAGACATTCATCCATTCGGTTCTTCCTTTGCGGCGGTACGAGAGCAAACAATCCTCCTCGCTTCCATCCATCCTCGTAGCGAAGTGGGCTGCGGTAAGGTACGGAGTAACTCGTTACGTGAAGCTTAGAAGCTTAGCAAGGAATGCGCGCTTCCTATTGGATAGGAGATGGCCTCTTTTGATCCTCTGCAGTGAGAAGGGGGTGTGATTGGTCTGGATTTGTCCGAAAATGGGGAAAGCTCTAGGGTAGGATGCATGCTGATTTTATTGTTTCTATTCTTCTTTTCTACCACGAGTACGAAGTGGGAATGGAAATGGAAATAAATGGGAGAAGAGGAAGCCACGCATCGTGTCACTTCCATCAGGATGCCTTCTCTCTTCATTTTACGAAGCTTAGCTTAGCTTGAATTGAACGGAATGGAGTTGGCATTGCTTTGATGGCGGAGGTTGGCTATGGGGCAGAATGAGGGCCCGTGGGGTAGAGGAGAGATTAGAGTTGTCAATTGATGTGCGCGTGAAACGGAAGCAGAGGGGGGACTCAGATGGGGATCACTTGGGGAAACATGCCTTTATTCATTTTTTTAACGCTTGGAGAAGACAAAGGTGTGTGTGGTGGGTGATATTGGAGGTGGGATGAGTGATCTCATACGAGAGGAGAGAGCACACTACCAACAGCCAAAAGGAGAGAGAAAGAGCCTTTTTTCAATCGCGAATCGCCAGCAGCCATGTGAGCGTTTATGTACAACATGGTGATAGGGAGGTCAAGATTGTTTTCATCTCCGGCCCTCCCCCACCCTGCCAATCAACACAAGCAATCCAAGAGGAACCGTTGGCTCCAAGGACCGAAGAAGTGGGGCGGCAACCTCTCACGTGCCCATAATTCAAAGTCGCTCGTGGCCTGTGATTGGCTCGTATGTCTGATGAGTGTTCTTCATGCAGGGATGGCTGCATCCATCACGGCTTCTCTAGCCGAAAGAGGCCGATCCACGCGCCAAGCGAGTAATTAGCTTTCATTTAGCTTCATTTAGCTTCATTTAGCTTCATCCAGCCTTCTGCCGGTGGTTCCTGGCAGCTGCTGGCCTGTCACCAGTAAGTGCGGGTGCCTGTACCCTCACCCCATCCACGCCTTCTTAGTCTCGTTGCTCGACTTCTTGACTCTTTCTCGTCGCCCGTTGTCCTTGCCTCCCCCTCCCACGACACAAGAGTCAAAAACCCAAAAAGAAAGCTTCAAGTCCATCGCCAACGAGAGTTGCGCCAGTCACTCCTTCCCCCCCTCCCCCCCCCCCAAACACTCTCTTTCTCCCTTTGGGAACCCACACTCATTCCTGGTTCATCGGCTTCACTCTCTCAGCCTATCCCGTCCATTCTTTCGTTTTACGAACCTTCAACCTTCCAGCCCTCTCTCGATCACCCCCTTGGACTAACCAACGAAGCCTTTTGGTCTCTGTGTAAGTCCCTTCATTCCTCGGCCGTTCTAGATATCAAAAAGATATCCCTCGACCCTTAATATTGACCTTTTCCCTCCTTTCCGGTGCCCATGGTCCGTCCTACAATCGAAAGACCCTCGATCGATGCTATCAATTCGGGAGGATGGTCCTTCAAGCATGCGGACAATTAGCTGACCCTCCCGGTGAAATAGACAGCGCGAGTATTAACGACAATTTCTTCCCCATCACTCACGGCGAGCGATTCCCGTTACTTTACGAACCCTATATTCATGATCATATAATTCCACAATGGACTCAATATCAACACTCGTTTCCCGAGGCAGTGCCCTCCTCACCGTCCGTGACGATTCTCCCAACAACAAAGCGCAAAACAACACCATGCTGGATCTTGTCATCGCCCTCCTGGTCTTGGTCTTCGTTGCTCTCTCATTAGTAGGCTCCCTTTTCTTGCTGAGAAGAATCCGCCGAAAGAACGCCATTGCCCGGCAGTCACTTCCAATGCACAACGAACCAACCACACAACAACAACAAGGGCACCGACGCCTCACAATCACCGCCCCAGCATACACCCGTCACTCAAACATCTACGTGTATGACGAGAAATCCCCAATGATGAGCGGCCCGTCAACCCCAACCTCGCCCGTCCCAGAAATCAGAATCACCTTTCCAGATGAGCAAGATGACGCTGGACGACGAACAAGTGGCCGCGTGGTAGTCGTACGTGTTGGAGACACCAGCGTTGGGCTCGAACCATTACCAGAAGATGAGCAGTTACCAGCATATGAAAAGGAGAGCGGAGAACGATTTCACTCGATCGACATGGACCGAATTGGAGGCCTCAAGGAGAAGCACCAAAAGGATCAATACTCGTAGATCTTCCCACCAATCCCACCAAAACCTCGATGATGAACGTTTCCTTTCTCCTAGACACCCTTTACCTTTCTTCCGACCTGCACAAAAACCTCTCTCGATAGACGCCATTGACACACACTTCCACGAGCCCTCTCTCTGTACATGTCCCGTACCGGGTGCTTGAGGCATGTCTGGGTAGGAGCGGAGTCCTAACCTTTTCCCGGACCTTCCGCCTCGCATTTGCCATATTCTTCGTTTTCGCTGTATGTAGTGTACGAAACCTACCATCTTCTTCTCATGCACTACCCAGCCGGCTTCTTTCAGCGCCTCTTTCTTCTTCTTTGTGTTTTCTTTTTTCTTCTCTTTTTTCGGTTCGCCGTCTTTGGGAAACCCGACAAATCAGGATTGGAGTTGCATCAATTTTTTGGGTTGGACCATGGCGAAAAAATGAAACGGCAAGTTCCTATCGCATCGCGGATTCGAACGAAATGTTTCAATGTTAGTGTCTTTTTTACAACAAAACAAAACGAAAACAGACAAGCTGAACAACCACATCACTTTCTTCAGGGATTGTTAGATTCCAATGAGGGTATCCTCCTGTGGGTTGGGAACGTTTTACGTTTCGGTACATTATGCGGTCGATAGGGAAGATGGCTTCTTGTTTTTGAGAGGAGAAGGGAGGATGTTTTCTTGTTTTTCTCCTACGCCTTGGCATCTACCACTACTCGATGCATTCATCCTATGCGGACGGATTCTTTTCGCCTTCTCTCTCTCTGGATTTCTATTCATGCAAGTCAAAGCAACGAACCAACACCAACTCTTTCTCATGTACCGAAGACTGGAGGGAAATAATCATATTGGGGATAATTGATGGACGGGATATCAATTTGCGAGGGAGCGTTGGAATCTTGTTCGAAGATCAATTGTGGATGGGGTATGAGAGCTGGTTGGTACTGGATGGGTGTAGGGAAACTCGGGAGATGGTGGTGGTTGTGAGTGGAGTTGGTGGGTGATGATGAAAGGGGGATGGGATGATTGTCTTTTCCTTCTCCTCTCGAAAGAAATATCTCGTGCTGTCCGTAAATTTATAATGTATTCTACGTAATTTTCTTCTTCTTCCCTTCTTCCCGAACGAGGAAAGCAAGTAATGAATGAGGATGAGAGTTGTTTATATGATCAAGTTCTTCTATTCTTGATTGCGTGATTTGAGATGGTGAGTGAAGTGAAGTGGGTGGTGGGAGTGAGATGCCTGGGTGACTCGTGAGTAAGTTATGGCTTACTCGCAGCTTAACACGTGAGTAACTCATAGCTTACGCGCGAGTTCCTCACTCCAAGACAGTTTATCCGTTTATCTAGTGTCGGCCGAAGATTTCTTGAGCTTGCAAGCCATCTGAGTTGCGAGGAATCGAAGGTTGCGAGTCAACAAACCATGGCTTAGCTAGCTACGAGTAAACTCTACCATACATAGGTAAGTAATTCACCAAAGAATGACAAGACCAAGAATGACAAGATCAAGAACCAAGAACCAAGAACCAAGAGCCCAACCCAATGACCTAGGATGAATCAATCTACAGACTTACCGAATCCTTCTTCTTCTTCTTTTCATAAAACATCTAGGGTGGCTGGATCGGGGCGTAGGTTAGGTTTGGTTGGGCGGGAAGGGAGTGGAGTGAGTGAGTGGAATGGAATGGAATGGAGTGGAGTGGAGTGAGTGAGTGGAATGGAGTGGAATGGAGTGGAGTGGAATTGCTTGCTTGCTTGCTTGCTTGCTTGCTCTTCTTTGCTAGTGGGAGGGATTTCGGTTTCTCCTTTGGTGCGTGAAGGAGGTGGAGGAGGTGAAAGATGTGAAAGATGTGAAAGAGGTGAAAGAGGTGAAAGAGGTGAAGGGGGGCTTATATTTAGGATTTGGGTGTGGGGTTTTTGGTGAGATGTTGGATGTTGGATGTACTTGGGGAGGGGAGTGAGAATGCTTTGAGTGAACGTGTTGAAGATATGTAAATTTCAGATGAAGAGGGGGACGTGAGAAGATGGGAACGTGAGAAGAGGGGAACGTGAGAAGAGGGGAACTTGAGAAGAGGAGATGTTATTTGAGAATGAAAGGGTTGAAGGGGTGAAGGAGGCATTTACTGTCGATGGAGAAGTTGTTGCCGATGAGGGGGTTGCGGGGGGGGGGTTAGTGTCGCTTCAACCCACAATATTTGTTGCAATACTTCCCTCCTTCTCGCGCTTGGGTTGTTGAATCCTACCGTGAGTTACTAGTTAAGCATCCCCTTTCACGCTATTTTCTTTTACAAACCGTGCTTTTTTCTTCCTAGCTTTTTTCTTTCTTTCTTTTAAAAAATGGGAAAACTAAAGTCCGTTTTTTAAGATATAAGACCGCGCTAGAAAGACCTCCTCTCTCTTCTTCGATCTCCTCTTTCCTTAGTACTCTCTCCAAGTAAGTATAACAAGAATAAACATACTCCTATTTAGCGAACCTCGCTTTTGATAAGAACTCTTTTTGCACCTTTAGAAAGTTCTACAGTCTCTGCTAAGACCCTATAAAAATCTCGATAGATATATAAAAGTCTCTGTTTTCTTCCTCTAAAAAAGTTTATAAGGTATGAAAGGTGGGACAGATCATTCTTGGAGGGATAAGAATCTACGTTATTATTATGTAAAGAGAGAACGGCGGTCTAGGAAATAGGAAATTTTCTAAAAACACACGGTTAGGAGATCTCGTTGAAAGGGGAGCTTGACGCGCAACTCACTGTATTGAGTGTGTTCTTTTCGGTGTTTTCACTCCTAGTACTGTAAGAGTATCCTGGATGGACTTCGACGGGGGGGGGGGGAAAGGCAACTACTGCCTGTTTCATCGTCGGGTTCTTCGCGGTCTCTGGAGTTGCTGGAGGACTTTGTGTTACTAGTACGCGTTTGGGAATTTGAAGTGGTCGTCGTGAGGGCTCTGGCTGATTTCCGATCTTTGCTCTGGGATTGAGGAGGGGAATCGGTTTGTGTTGCAAGATTCTTGGTGTCGTGCAGTGGGTCTTTGATGTTAATGGGTTTGGCAGGTTTGACAGGTTTAAAGACGTCCTGTGGTGTTTGAAGGGAGGTTAGTAGTAACAACCAAGATGGGAGTTTTGTTTTGGGAGGCCCTGTTTTGGGATACTATGGGGTGGGGGGGGTTATTTATGGTGCTTGTGGAAGAGGAGATTAGCTTGATTTGTTTGGAGGGAATTTGAAGGGAATGAGGTGATAGGGGAAGTAAGTGGTACTCGCTCGTACTTGGCAGTCTTCTTTCGAGAAGTCGCTCAAGGTACTTCTTACCTAGTTTAGAAAACCGCGATAAGTACCAGGTCCTCCTTCATCTACAACTGGGGTGTTGTTTGCAGTTTTTTGTGTTGGTTGGGGGGACTGAGGATGTTCTCGTAAGAAAGAGGTTTAAATTGAGAACTGGGGGAGGGCCAAGAAGTCACATTTCCTGACCCATTCTTCTACTTCTTCTTCACATGGAAACTACATACATAACAAACCCAGGTGACGCCTGTATTGGCTTTTTATTCTATTTCTAGATGATTCTTTAATATGTTTTTTAAAAACGTGTACTTGAGTGCTTGAAATTGAAGGAGAAGTGTTGGTCGGATGTCTTTGGCTCTGGAGTCTCAAATGGTTCTAGAAAGTGGTTGGAAGCTTTGTCGCAAGGTGGAATTTTCTCGAAAACAACAAACCCGATGCTAAGTTTGGAAAGTTTCAAGTAAATACAAAGCTTTCTGATTCAATAATTGCCGCGGGGGCGCGGGAAGGGTTGATTATATGGAGTGAAAATAGGTGGGATGTCGTAAGCTGGCAAGTATGAGGGTTTATTGCCGAATAGAATATCACTGTGGTTTTTTTGGAAGAGGTGTAGGATATTTAGCACTATCTACTATTTGTTTAGAACACTTTCCTTCAACAGTGAAGATAAGTCTTTTGGAGAAAGGCAAGGTAGCGAGGCTATTTGTTGTGGTCAGGTCTTCATTCCATACTCTGGAGTGGCTACAAGTAACTATGGATAGTGAAATCTAAACGAAGGAAGAGAGGTTGTAAGTTAAGGAGATGAGAATGGCTGGGAAGCTGAGGAGAAGATACGTAGAGTGCTAGGAGAATGAGTGGGTGGTTAATGTTATAGACATTTCTCTCTCTGCAAATTCCAGCAATATACGAGTCACTTTAAAGGAGTTAACGCATTACCATTTTCTGTGGTAGTTTCCATTCTAGCTCTCTCTCAAGATTCCTGTTTATCTAAAGGTAGCTAAGAACTCGAGTATAGAAAACCCACTCAGGATAAAGGGAAGCGAAAATTACTAGTATAAAAAAGAGAATACTATTAAGTGAAACCCTAAGCAACGAATTTGTTAATGTCTAGTTTAAAGTGTTAGCTAACCACGTTTCTAGAAAAGGCCAAAGAGGGGAGTTTCCTCATACTTTCTTAGACGGGACATAAGGTTAGGGATTCTTACTCCAGGCAGAGGAGAAAAAGGTAAGAAGGTAGAAGATAAGCTAGAAAACTATTGATATTAAAGGTAGAATTATTACTCTTTCTTAATTCTTACTTATTTCCTTTTTTCTTCTAAGAGGTTGATAACAATCTTACTATAATTGATTTTTTTTACTATTACAACTAGGGATAAATCCAAGGAAAAGAAGTCAAACTTAAGTTAAGAATAAGAACACTATAGTATGTTCACTACTACCATTAGTTTAAGATAAGAGACATTATATAATATAGTGCTTTATACTTTAGAAATCAGAAGTTAGGTAGAGGGTTAAGTAGATAGATGAGAGTAGATTAAAATTATTAGAGTTTTATAGGAAGAAGACTACAAAGAGTGAGAATAGGAAGAAGAATACCTTTAAAGATTTAAAAACATTCTTCTAAGGCTCTTAATGTTTTACAGTGTTTTTTATTAAATAGGATATAAGCGTTAAAGACTCTCTTCACTTATATTATATAAGGGGGTATGTTTTATTCAATAAGTTGTCTCTCTTCCCTGTAAGCAATTAGAAACGCTATAGTAAAAACGGAATTGAGTATATAGCTAAGTGAAGGCTAAAATATTAATACCTGATGATAATAAAAAGTATATAAGCGAGTAGTTATATATATAAGAACAGTTGAGAGATTTTAGACAAATCTGACCAAGGATGTTAGATTCGTATGCTCAATTTAAGGACTAGCTGCGCGATAGAGAAGTTTAAAATTAGATACGATGCTTGAAAAACACACACTCTCTACTCGCGTATGAAACTTCGTTACAATTCTGTGGTCTAATTCCCATAACTTCCAACGAGTATAACGCTATTAAACTAGGTGTTTCTCTTCCCTCTAAGAAAAAAAAAATAGTATAGTATATAGCAATTTCTAATAGCACCGCGACAGTCCGCTTCCTTTAAGAGGTGGGAAGTAAGCTAATAGTGTTCCTACTTTTGAAAACCTAATAAAGACTAAAGAAGTTCGACACTAAAGAAAGAGTCGATAGTAAGAAGTTAAAGTCAGAATTAAGGTAGGTTATTAGCTTCGCTCACCTAATACATATCAACTAAACTCTTGCTCAAGGACCACTTGAAGGCTGCTTTAGCTCTTTAGCTCTTTAGCTCTTTATTGTTCTTACTCAGGAATTCCCATAAGCAATTTCTTCTTACGCTTAATCATATAAGTACGTAGAACAGCGATAAGGTGTTTTATTTACTAGCCCACCCCACTTAGCGTGCAACAGATCACTCGACTGTTAAATTCAAAGAAGAGACATGATAGAGGGTAGGGAGCAGACCTATAATTCATCTAGACAAGGAACATAATAGCAAAAGTGGATTAGGAATAGGTTCTTTTAGAGGAAGAGAGAGGGGAAGATACAGCATCCTAAATACACTAAAAAGTCGGATTAACTAAATCGTAAATAGGAAATCGTAAATCGTAAAATATTACTTTCTATAAGTATAAATGAGAATAATTTCTAATTTAAATTCCCCCTCTCTCTCCTTCTCCCCCCCCCCTACTCTCTATACTTAGATTAGATAGTCTTAACTATAGTAACTAGCTAATTAGAGAATAGAGAGGGAAAATAAAATATATATTACGTGTATAGTAGTAACATTACCCCCTTACTATCGCCCTCTCATTATTTCTAGATAAATAAGGAAGAGAGGAAGCGAGGGAGAGAGGGGGAGAGGTAAACTCCCCTTACCCACGCTAGGAAAAACTTTCCACTGAAATGTTTGCTCGCCCCCTCGCCCCCTCTCTCCCTCTCTCCTTCTCTCCCTCTCTTCTTCTCTCCCTCTCTTCTATACTTTTATATTTACATAATATACTAAAGAAGGAAAGAGCAGCGAGAGAGGGAGACTAAGAAGTAGTAAAATGCTCTCCTACCCCTTTTTTAATAAAGGGCTTAGATAATATAATTATTAAGTTCTACTTTAGCTCGACTTTGTAATTTACGATTTGCGATTTGTAATTTGCGATTTAGTCGATTCCGACTTTTTGGTGTATCCAGGACGAGAGGGGGCAAGAAAGACAACACTCTATATTGGCGGATTTCGATACAAAATTCTCATCAAGGTTATCAAATCTCTGGACCACAGTCATCGTCGAGATCAAAGAAGACGAACTGCTCAAAGCTGTATTTTATGTTGATGTCTCCACGGTTGTGACCCCTTGGAGCAAAAAGCATTACCGTGGATCTTACACCCTTATAGGTGTTGTGGGGCGTTTATTCAAGTGACTGGAATTATTTAAAAAAGGAAACGCAAACCGGAACCACATAACAAATGTTCTATAACTTCTCCTCGCATTATTATGCTTTAAATTCCAGCTAGGCATAGGTAAACTTCTAACAGTAGTTCGTAGTAGTCACCCGAGTTTATAAAAGCCAGCAGTTTCATACTAGGTAGCTTATTTAAGTTTGAAATTCATAAACTACGTATTCTTACTACCAGATCCTTCCTCGCCGTCGAATATTACAGTAAGTTACGAGTTAAGCTTCTCTTTTAACTAATATTTTATAAACCATACGTTTTTGGGATTTTTTCTTCTTCTTTATTTATTTTAGAAAACAGAAAATTAAAGTGCTTTTTAAGATAGAAGACCTAGCTAGAAAGAACTACTATATCTTCTTATACCTCTTTATTACTATATCTAAGTAAGTATACTAAGAAAAAACTTAATAATACTTAATTCTTAGAAAACCCTTTTTTATAAGAAAAATTTTCACACTCTTATAATTCTGCTAAGACCTTATAAAAATTTAGATCTATATCTAAGTGTTTGTTTTCTTTATATAAAGTTTATAGAGTAAGAAAGGGGGTATAGAGCTCTTATTATCTATTTACGAGGATATAATAACATACGTTATTATAGTATAGTCGATAGTATTTACAATATTATACTACTACGATATATTGTTGGAAACCTACTTTAATACGTACTATTTATACTATTTAAATGCTATGATATCTAATAATATTATCTTTTATATTATTAGTATTTTAATTAATATTATGATAATATTATAGTATTGCTAAGCCTAAATATTTAAGCTTTTTACCTCGGATTTTAACTCTACTTCTTTTTAGCCTTATCTTTTAAAACTATATAGTATAACGTATAGTATAGAAAATATAGTACTGAATAGCTAGAATTATAGATCTATTTAAATAGAGTATTTTAAAAAAAGAATTATATAAATAGCTCTTAAACTAACCCGAGTAATATAAAGTAATAAATATAGCTTATATAAGATAGATTTCTAGATATATTTCTATTAATACTAAGTACTAATTTAATAATAATAATATTAGATTAAAAGTTATAATATAATAGATTAGTATATTAAATTTGTTAAATTTTACTTTTTAATTATATATAAAGATTAACTAAATTAATATTTAAAAAATTTAGATTTTATACTACTTTAGTTAAAATTTATATATATTTTTATAAAACGATTTTATTTATTTAAATAAGGTCTTATATACTTAATTTTTATTTAATTAATATATATATAGGCTTAAAAGAAAGTACTAAATTAGAGCCTTTTAATAATATAATTAAAACTTAATTCTATAATATAGATAATTTTTAATCACGCTCTAAAGATAATAGACTTTAGATATTTAATTTAGCTTTAATACGCGTTCTAGCACGCTATATTATAATTAGTTAAAACATGCTCTAATTATTTATAGATTAAAGAGTATTAATTATAATTACTTTAGATATAAAAAAGGTCTTTAAAAGGCTCTCTCTTTTCTTTTAAAAAGTCTTCTATCTTTATCCTTTATATCTATCTTAAAGTTTTCTTATAATTATTATCTACCTCTTTTTAGTACTAGTTACTAAAAAATTATAACTCCTACTACTATTATTAATACTTTAAAAGTTTAATAACTTTAGTCTCTCTAATTACTTCTATAATTTTATCTTTTATTTATTACTTCTATACCTTACTTTTTACTAATTTACTATATCCTCTTAGATATTAAGCTCTTAGTCTTATGTTCTTCTAGAATTACTACTAATATTACCTATTTCGTCTTATTTAAGCACTTTAAGCTCTTAGAAGGACCCCTTTAAAACTAAGCTAGTAGTAACTAATATAAGTACACCTTATTTAGATCTATAAGAAGTGTTCTAAATCCTGAAAAAGCCTACTAAAAGACCTTAAACTAGCTATATTTAGCTCTATATAATTAATAAGAATTATAAGACAGTTTATATATAAGAAACTCTTAAATCTAATAATATAATTAGCTTACTAATTTCTTAGTAATAAATCTACTAGCTACTAGGAGTAGTGTTATAAGTACTATATTAAGAGATATACTATAAATAGTAGTATTAAAATCATAGCTACTTACTTTCTTAAAGATTATAGAATTAATATTAAAACTCTATACTAAAAGGCTATTAAAAAGAGATAAATTAGTATTAAAAAAGCTATAAATATAGCCTACTAAAACCCTTAAAAAAGGCATAAGATTATATATATAATCTATTCTAACTTTAATAATAAGTACTTAGCTATTAATTCTAATACTCTAGAGGTTTTATTTATAAACCTTATCGCCTCTTATAACCTTCTTATATACTTTACTAAATATAAGGCCTTTTATACTCTTATTTAATATCTTAATAACCTTAAGAGTAATATTCTACCTAAAATATACTCTATACTATATAACTAGGTTAAGTAATAATACTAGAACGGTTTCGCTAAAACGAAGTATTATCTATTAAGATTCTAGTCTAAAATATATATATCTAATAATAAGTAGAAGTTAAATAATAGTCTTTCTATTCTAAGATACGTAGCCTATAGAGTTAACGAGTTTAGTAACCTAGTAGAAGTAATACTTAGTATAAAATAAATTAAAGAGCCTTATATAAGTGAAAATATAGTACTCTTTTTACTTAAAATACTCTAAGATTATAGTATATAAAAATACTTCTAAAAATCTTAAATAAATACTTATTACTTTTAATAAATATATTTAATAAAATTAGCTACTTTCTTATAGATAATATACTTAATAATAATATTATACTTTACTAAGTTACTTTAGTACTAGGTAAAAGTAATATAAGAGACTAGGCTAAGCACTACTAAATTTAATATATATACTATATACTCTATCTTACTACTAGAGATATAGCTTCTAAAAAGTATATAGATTTTAAGCTTAAGATAAACTAATTAGAAGACACCTACTTCTAAGACCCTTTATAGAGGTTTAAAGTTTATAATACTCTTAAATACCTCTTTAACTTTATAAAAAAGATATATATAAGTATAGTATTATATAACGAATTTAAGAAGTTAACTAGAGGCCTTACTATATCCTAAGCTAATAAAACATACTAGATATCCTAGTATAGGAGTATTTAAAGAGTAATTACTTTAAGGCTTAAGATTAAGTACTTTTAAGATATATATAAGTTTAACTATAATAATATAATTACTACTTATAATTAGTCTAAAGTCGGTTTAGTAAGTATAGTACTACTTTTACTTCTTAATCTCTTACTAATTTAATTAGATAAGGCTCTTTTTTAGCTCTCTTAAGCACTCCTTATTAGCGCTTAAGAGCATGTCTAGAACTCTTAATAAAACAATCCTAATAATAGACTTTATTCTCTCTCTTTTTAAAGAGGTCTAAAGAAAGTATATTAATAATCTAGCTATACTATCCTTACTTTAAAAAGGTAAATAATATCCTCTTCTCTTTCTCTTTTACTTTACTAATAATACCTTAGAGTAGGAAAAGATCTCTAAATACTATAATTTAACTAAGAGATCGCTAGTATATACCGCTATAGTAGTACTCTACCTAGCTTATAAGTAGGAGTACTTAGAAAAGGCCTAGGAACCTAGCTAGATAGCCTCTACTTAGGCTATAGTAGAAAAACTATAGAATAAGAATTATTACTCTAAGGTAGTATCTAGCTATATAAATAATACTAATATTAACTCTTAGATTACGTTGTTTAGCCTACTTTATTACTCTCTAGTATCTACTTAAGTATCTAATTTATTTACCTAGTTTTTATTCTAAAAGAGGAGTAAGAGGTAAGCTTTAACTCTTATTTTAACTTTATCTCTTTTTACTTTAACCTTTTAATTTTACCTCTTTTTAGCTAATATACTTTAATCTAGGCTTCTCTCTCTTATAAGTAATAAGTATACTTAATATTATACTCTTCTATCTTAAGATATAAGTAAAAGTATAATTAAATAGTAGCTCTAATCTATTTAAAAGAAGGCCTATTCTAATCTTTATAAGATAGTAATAGATATACTTTCTATTCTATATTTAAGTGTCTTAGTAGAACGCCTCTAGTCTTTAGCTAAATTAGTAGTTATAGATTAACGTAATCGCTTTAAGATATATACTATAGAGATACTCGAATATTTAAAGTCTTAGTATAAAATTATATTCTTTAATCTTATTAGCTAATTCTAGAGTAAGAAGGAGGTGTTTAATATATAAGATATGCTTTAAGATAGCTTAGATAAGAGTACTTTTACCTATAAGATAAATAGTAGGTCTAGTTTTAGTTTAAGTTTTAAGAGGTCTATAAACTAAACTTATTTTTATTCTTTTTTCTAATAATATATATTTATTCTTATATTTTAAGTACTTAGATAGTTATTTCTCTTTATCTAAAGAATTTTATAATACGTTATTAATTTATTATTAAATAAAGAGTTATAAAGAGGCTTAGTTATTAAGATACTATTACTAGGCTAATTATTTTAAAAATATTATATCTAGTAAGTTAGTTGTTCTTAATAACCACGTCTTCTAAAAAGAAGCTCTAAATACTAAAAATTTAATTAAATACTAATTAGTTACTACTAAACTTCTTATTAAATTTAAAGTATTATAATTAATTATATACTATAATCTTTATATAAAATATTTAATAGAGTATACTAAGACCTAGGTCTTAGTATAGTATATATATAATATATACTCTAAATATCTATTAATTTATATACTAAAAAACGACTTTTAGCTATATACTTAATTAAACCACTAGCTTCTTATAAAATCGCCTAATACGCTCGGTTTAGGCTATTTAGTATATAATAAATAACTCTTACTAATTATTTTATTAATATCTATTATTATTATTATATAGTTTTAAAGTAATAAAAGAGTATATAAAAAAGTATAAATAGTCTTATTTTAAGAAAAAGTAGGTTTTAGCGCTTATAAGTTATTAAAAGATATACTATATAATATCACGATATTACGATAGTATTATAGTGTATTTAGATACGTACTACTAGGATATCATAATAATATATTAATCTAAAATACTGTAGTATTTTATCACGATAATACTATCGACCACACTGCGTTGTTATTAAGTAAAGAAGAAAAGAGTGTCTAGGTAAAAAAAAAAAACTCTAAAAACGTATAGTTTATAAAATATCGTTAAAAGGGAAGCTTAACTCGTAACTCACTGTATTGTACATCTTGTACATCCTCCATGGACTTACATTTAGAGTTTTCTTGAAAGAGAGAGATAGATTTCTTCGTCTTCCAGCGGTCATATAAATAGGCGCCCATCGACGAGGGATCCGAGAGCTAGGACCTTTGGGAGATACTTTTTTTTATAGATTGTTCTCATTGTCTGTGATTTCGCAACTTTATTTTGCTTCAATAAGGCAGTTGAAATTTTTGAGCGTGAAGAGCTTTTGGAAGCGAGTGCCTTTGTGGCGTAGGGCTTGGTTTAAGTTTGACTGGGATTGAACATGATCTAGAGTACCCAGCATATGAAAGCAGAAACGGAGAGTGGGAGTCTCAGACACTATCCGCTAGAGTGAGTTGGTCCGTGAACAAAACGAAGACTGACCCTTGAAGCAAATAGGAAGTATCGACATGGAGCAAAAAAACTCTTATAAACAGGTAGAGAAACATGAAGAGATAGAATCAGGTTCGCATTACTCTAGAACTCTTGTCGCAAGCGAGGAAAGGGGAATTTACCCACCACCATCGATGACAGCATCATTCTTCACTCAGATGAGTGGAAACCTTCACCGTCGAAGCTTATTTTGTTGTCGAACTTACTGAACTCGAGCATAACCCAGCTCTCTAAAGAACCAAATCAGCATCAAGAGGACAGAATATTGAGAAAAATATACTTTTCGTTTTTCTGAGCAACTACGGCGGCTACTCTATGTGACCAGGGTGGTGACACGCGGAGTAAAATTGGCGTCATTAGCTTTGTTGTACAGTAGGAAAGATAATAGAGTGAAGTCGAAGCTCTTATAAACTGAAGTTGTACTATTGGACTGATTTGCTTTATTGCCCAACTACGGTATTGATGAATTCTATCCTGAATTAGGCACGAACCTCTGAACTCTGTTCAACTAACTAAACCCCCCTCGAGTAATATTTATAGTTACAATAGATAATTCCTGTAGCTCCGAACTTCGTTCGTTGGAGTTTACTAGTCTAAAACTTCTTGAAGACTCATATTATAAAGTATATGTGGGCAAAGAGTGAGTTTGGTAGTATTATATACTTTTACATTTCCTTGGAACTTCATTCTATCAAGTCAAATACTCCGAGTGTTTTCGAATACTATAGTTTAGCCAAAGTCATGTTTAATTGTTTCACTTAGTGTCACTGTAACCAGCGTTATCTCAGGCAAAAAAGAGGTCTGAAAACTACAAAAAACCATGATCATGAGGATGTATGCTAAAGTGGATTGTTAAGGAATAAATAAAATTTATAGTCACTGCAGTACGCAGGCGTCGGCATAAGAACCCATTTCCAACGAGAACCGGTTCACATATTCTTAAACAACTCGGAAACTTCTTCCCATATGGTCTGAAACCATTTCGCGAATTCCTTGGAGTGGAGACACCCCCTTCGTAACACGACAGGATTTTTTCCAAGCAGTCTGGCAGCAGCCTTGTTTTTTTGTTTTTAGAAGCGGCACATTTACTAGTCCAGTATGTTTGATGAATTACGATTTGCTGTCGAAAGAAGTATTCTCGTCGATTCTCGCATAACATTACAATAGTCACAGCAAGCTCAATCTATAAGGTTATCTCCTTTCCATAGGCTTTGATAGCCGGAAGCCCATGGAGTGTTGTCAACGGACCACCACCTTCGTAGAAGTACAACAAGAGAGTCAGCATTGGCAATGCAATATTTTCCAAGAAAAGCCAATTCCCAAGGCTTTAAGGGTGTGTATCTTTCAACACAAATCCTCTAGAAAATTCTGTAGAACTTTAAATACCTCTTCTCTTCTGAAACTTGAAAAACCTATTGATACTGCCTTACAATTTACCTTGATCTGTTTTCTACAGTATAACCACCCCTCTTCTAGAAAGAAACACTAGACCAATGGACATGCCTAACCATCAACAGAACGAAACCCAAAAAGGTGGTAGGTGAAGACCACCCCCCGAGACCTTCCTTACTCGACCAATCCCCCGGTCTACCCAACCATAAAAACACTTCTCGACCGTCTTCATTTTCTCGTAGTCAACAAACGCGAAGAAAAGGGCTTGCAGATGTCCCGTGTCAAAACCAGACACCCAACACAAATATCCCTGTCCCAGAGCCCATCGAAACCCAGAACCAAAGAGCAACAAAAACATAACCGCAGAGAATGAAATCAACCTCTCTACCGTAATTTTCTAAGCTATAATTTCCTACAGTCGAAACACAACTCACCCTCGATTCCACCTCCTCCATCCACAAATGCCCCCAAAGATCCGAAAACATTCATCCTCACCACACACATACCTCCAATCTGTGAGAGGAGTTGTGGGGATTTCACAAACCTCGAACTGTAGTAACATACTCAGACTCGAGAGCGATAACACATCCATCCACACTGAGTGGTAAAGAACTGTCCAGGTAGATTGTAGCGATGCACTTATTTTCGTGACCATTAGGGAAATGCAATAAAATCGACTACACTCTGATTTATCTCTGTCTGATAAAAATAAAAATTAATTCCAACTTTCCAAGATAAATAAACTAATTACTCGCTCCTCCCAATCAATCACGCCGCCTCGAAGATTTACGCTCTCCCGGGTTTATACAATGAGTTCCATTCTCTGAAACTCCTCGTATAATATCCTTTAACAAGTATTGTTCAGATTGGAGTACAGGGAATACGCTATGTAATGGTGCTCAATCTGTGTATTTCAGCGGACCTCCCTGTAAATCAGGGCTTAAGTGGACCTTAGCTCGTAATTTTGACCTACGCCGCACCCTACCAGAAGCATACGGGGCAGAATATCTAGAAGAAAATATATAAAAATATAGAACGACTCTCTAATAGCTCCTAAATACCTATATACTAGACTCGAAGCTTATATTTTTGATTATTGCGCTGTGGTTTTATTCATCATTCAAGACCAATTTCCAAGGGAACAAATTAGGAGGGCATCGGGCGCCCTTTGTAGGGTGCACGACGTACCAGCGTTGAAGTTGGACCCACACGACGACCACATGTAAGAAAAAGTTCTGCCCGAGGAGACAGCCGTATCCAAAGTGCCATGTCACCAGAATAGAGTCTCCGTCGGCATTTCATACGAAAGAATTCACGTTATTGAAAAGCAATGAAAGATCAAAGTATATCGTTCATTCTTTTCAATTTATCTATCATACTAGAGCAAAAGCTAGTTACACTTCCATCTACAAACACGAAGAAAATGCATTTTCATTCATCCATCGGCTCTTCCACAGCAAGGCAAGAGCTGGCCTATTTCTGAAGTCCCCACAAAAGATGGCAACTTTGCATTAAAAAGCAAAAGACAAAGGCAACCTATGAAAAAAGTAGTCTATGAGCGTCAGTGCAGGGGATTGGAGGACCATTAAGACAGCCGCAAGTCCCCTCCAGCTGATTGATGACGAAGAAAAAGCTGTGTCTAATATCCCAGATAACCATACCGCACGAAATTTTTTGTTAGGGAAAGCAAAGAACAAATTACACGAGGGATCAAGGTCGAAGACGAGGCGAAGGGTGTCAGCGACATGTCAACCCTCTCCCAAACCACCAACGCCATAAAGAACCGTGAATGAAAATGCAAGTTGTCGGCGTCGAATTCAAGCGAAGGTCTCTTGCGTAGAATCGAAAGGGTGTCTCCGAACGACAATGGCGTAGAATCGTGATGTGACAGAGTCACTCGATCGATTGGATCTCTACCAACGTCGATTACCGCCTAGGGGTGCGACGTTAGAAGAGGAAAAACGGCCTAGCGGCGACCTTTGTCAATTCCATCAATTGATGGAAAAGGGGCCAAAGAAAGGATTGAACTTACCACCACCTCCGCGTCCTCCACCGTATCCGCCACGGCCACCTCCTCGACCTCCGCCATAGCGGCCTCCTCCTCCACCACCTCCGTATCTGGCCATTTCAGCAAGTCTAGGGTCAATCTGTTGCTTTGCTTCGGTGAGAACTGAAACTAGATCACGAGCCTGCTTGCTGTCTGGTGGAAGAAGTCAGTACATTGTAGGACTATATATCTGGATATACTCACTGTCAGTTGTGAAAAGAGTGATGGCGGTACCCTTGGCACCAGCACGGCCAGTACGACCAATACGATGGATATAATCCTCGGAATTGTTTGGGTAGTCATAGTTCAACACATGAGTAATGTTGCGAACGTCTTAATTGATGGGTTAGCAAGAACAAGAAGAATTGTATAGCAACGTTCCAGGGCGGCTAGTGAAGGAGCTGCATGGAAATGCATCCAATACTCTCTCTGCATCTGACATGGACTGTCCACTGCGGTAATGCCAGGGTAGGAAATTCACACATCCTGGTCCTCTTGTTTGGGGGGCTTGGAGACAGCTTGAAAGAATCAAGAAACGCCAATTCCACATCTTGTACCAGGGAAAGTACTAGTGGGGTTGGAATTATGAGTGTAGCACGAGGGGTGCTTCACTCCACACCCAAGACACCCTTGAAATAGAGAACCGAAAGACACGAAAGGACCCGGGCAAAATACGCAAACTAGAAAGAGCCTGAGCGTTGAGAGTAAAGCACTATACTGTAGGCGACTGGGCGTTGCTGTGCAGGGGAAGGGGGTTTCAATCATACCAATACCACGGGAAGCCACGTCAGTGGCAACCATGATGGGGCTCTTGCCAGTCTTGAATTCATTCAAGACCCAATCACGCTCGTTCTGTTGTTTATCACCGTGGATGGCTATGGAAATGTTAGCAAGGGAAGTACGAGTTGGAACTTGACAACTTACAGAGCGCAGGCCATCCGTCCTGTCGGAGGAAGCGTGTGATATCGTCAGCAACACGCTTAGTACCAGTGAAAATCAAAATCTTGTTGTCCTTATCCTCCATGATCTTCTCAAGGTGCTTGGTCATCTTATCGCGCTTTTCAAACTCAGAAACAACCTCAACAATTTGGGTAATTCTATGGTTAGCAGAAAGTTCGAGAGAACCAATGTTGACCTGGATGAAATCATCGAGGTAATCAGCGGCAAGAGCTCGGACTTCCTTTGGCCAAGTTGCGGACCACATGCAAGTTTGTCTGTCTGGTCGAATTTGTCCAAGAATCTTGCGGATTTGGGGTTCGAAACCCATATCCAACATACGATCAGCCTCATCAAGACAAAGGTAAGTAACACGACGAAGATTCGTCTTTCCGGATTCGAGCATGTCGATGAGACGACCAGGAGTGGCGATACAAACCTCAACACCCTTGGCGAGATCACGGATTTGTCCACCCTTGGGGACACCACCATAAACACAAGTGTTGCGGATGCGCGAGGATTTTCCGAATTTGGTGATTTCTTGTTGAATTTGGACAGCCAACTCACGAGTTGGTGCCAAAACGAGGACGATTGGTCCATCGCCAGGGGCGAGGAGTGGTTGGGCGTTGATGTGGACGATGGCTGGGAGACAGTAGGTCAAGGTCTTTCCTGAACCGGTCTCTGCGATACCGACGACATCGCGACCAGAAAGGGCCATGGGCCAACCTTGTGATTGAATGGCAGTTGGTGCTGGGAAACCTTGAGCCTTGACTTCGCTCATGACATATGCTGGAAATCCAGCCTCGTCAAAGGTCTCCACTGGTCGTGGAACGTTTGTGCCTTGGACAGCGATGGAGTGGTCCTTTCTGAACTTTACGACATCGGCTTCCGCTCGGTTGGTTACAAGTGGGTCCTCCTTGTAGAAAGATTTTTCGAATTTTGGCATAGCGTTGATGTCTGCGAAGTTTTGTTAGCAATCACGATGCGCGATGGACGAATTCTCCCAACTTACCCCAGCTTTGCTTTTGAAGACCGGCTCCGAGGTTAGACATTCTGTCGCCTCCAGCACCGCCGCCGCCATATCCACCACCACCTCCGTATCCTCCTCCTCCACCGCCCGAGTAACCATTGACGTTACCCCCTCCTCCACCACCGCCGCCATATCCTCCTCCACCGCCGCCTCCTCCAGAGTATCCGTTGCTTCCACTACGCGATACATGTTAGTCAAGTTGATCTGCGGAAAGAAAAAGTAGAATGAGGGAGTTGTGCCGCTTTGGTAGAGAGCGAAACGAGGCGAGCCCAAGGGTGAGCGTCAACCAAATTTCGACACGACCAAAGCCACGGAAAGCGACCGACTGCACAACACGCAATATCAAAACCGTAGGTTGTCATACCCATTGGAATGTCCACTGGAGTAGTTGCTGCGGCCACCAAAATTATCGTACCCGTTGGAGTAGCCTCCTCCTCCACCGCCGCCACCGCGACCACCACCGCCATATCCTCCACCGTAAGACATCGTGCTTTTTTCGTGAGCGAAGGAGCGGATAAGGTTGAGCTTCGTCGTAAGTCTAAAATCGATGAAGTAAGTGTCTGTTGAATGCGCTTCGAGGTGTGTTTGAAGACGCTGGGAGATGAGGTTGCGATGTTGGAATGATGGAGAAGAAGTTTTGCGAAAAACGTTACTTCTTCTTTGAAAATAATTTAGGGCGCGCCTTGCCATATTTGGACTAGTGGCTTACTAAGAGTCAGAGGCCCCTGCGGCCCCTTGCGCCTGCCGATTGCGATCAAGACACCTTTTCTTTCACCAACTTGATTGCGATAACTGAGTTTTTCAAGACTTGCAGATTTTTATTCGCTAATGATTGATAAATCTCATCTTTTTGTGTAGCAATGACTGCATGTAGGAGCGATAAGCCTACATGTTCTTTGGGATCATGTATCATGTATCACAGCTCGAGATAGCTGAGCGCGAGGAAGAGTCAGGGTGACAGGGTGTCAGGCGATCTCTAGAAGAATAACTGCGGACGCCCGATTCATGACCCGATGTACGACTTCTCGATACCTTCATCGAAATGCACCGATTTTATGACTTGCTACTTTCAACAACCTGTTCCTTCCAGGTTCGACTTGATGTTGAGCAACTGACTCTACGAACACGGTCTGATGTCGGCATCAGGTTCCTGATATTTTCGCCAGTCTTTTTTTTCCCGCCTCAACCCACTTGTCTGCATATGCATAAAAATGGGATTTCTAGCGTCTTTAGACCGATTCTTGAAGGGAAAAGCCCATCTTCCTTTTCCACTTCCCGAGGAGTCCTTTGGCGGCCCGATTCTCGTGTACTTCGGAGGCTTCATAGAGGCAGTAAACTCCTTTTATTGTTCTGACTTGCCAGGATGATTCAAAGTATGAATCAAGATAGTTCAGTTGATTGTTCTCACTATCTAGACTAAATTTCAGTTGTTCTAATTGTTTAGGATAATCTACTTAAATTCCCCTAGAGAGCTGGAATAATGAGAAAAGACCATTGAGTATTTGTTGGCGCTTTTGTTGTCCACCATGAGCCTCTTCAAGCCAAACCCGGTGCTTCAGTGTCATAGATGGATAACTAGAATGTTCCTCTTCACATTCCACTAATTTCTCTCATTCGGTATCTTTACTTCTCCGATTTTGAGTGCTTCTTGTCTCAAAGCTTCTAGAACAGTCCACTAGCCAGATTTACCGCGAACCACTCCCCATATCCCAAAATCCAGTCTCCATCTATCCAAACAAGTCAGCATCACCATTTATCACCTTGATTCCAGAAGATTCTCATACCTTCGTAGCATGCACAAAAATCTTGATCAACTCTTCTATCCGACTCGGCGACTGCAGCACCATATTTCTCTCAAGGAGGTCTAGAAATCATTAACTTTACTTGCAGGAACATAGATGGGAATGACTCGCCAGATCCCATGTTTACAGCTTCCGAATAATCGTCAGCAACATAATTTTGAATCCATTTCCAATATATATTTCCCTCTCGTTTAGTTTTTGGATCAGCAAACAAGCGCTGAGCAATTTGACCGTAACCTATCAAACAAGGTGCCATGGAAACTTGAAGTGCGAGCCAATCCTCGGATTGGCCGATGTCCAGGACATATCTGTATTTCTCAGTCTCAATATCGATTTGCACTGTTTTCTTTTGAGCTTTTTACCTTGTATACGCAGTGCATGCTATTCACCGATGTCAGTCTCAACCTCTTGCCCGGAGCGAGTGAACAATACCTTCACTTTCCTCAGCAGCCTCAATCTCGGCCTTCGATATCCCAAAGCCCTCACAATATTCGATATGCAAAGACACCTCATGGTGAATATGAGTTACTATCCTTGCGGCCTGCAAGCCATCAGCTTCTCGAAATTGCACTCTTGCAAGGAAGGACTCACAGCAGCGATATCTTCCATAGTCTTAGCTTTATATCCTGCCAAAGCGTTGGCTCTCGCAAATTGTACCTATATTAACTCGGTCAGCTAAGAACTTCAAGGTTTGAAATGAAACTTACCAAGTACAAGTAATCTTGAACCAAGTAATACTTGAAAGATTCAATCGGTAAGGTGCCATCTGCTAGTCCAGCCACAAATGAATGCTCCGTGTGTTCCTGCCATGCTTTTTGAACATCCTGTCTTTCCAATAGATACTCGATAAAGTGTCCTCTGCATTCCCATGTCAGGCCAGTGCTTGCCTGATTTCAATTTCAAAATTCCAAAAAAGAGGAATGACTTACGGAGCAAAAGGCAACGACTGCATCGAATGAAAATGGTTGATCGGTCCATTCCCCTTCCCCATCTCAGTACTGGTCCTAATCCCAGCTTCCACGTACCGACACGCCCCCTTCACAGCCCTGACCATATCCATCCCATTCGCAAGATTTGAAGATATCGCAGCTAACAAAATCAGCCCCTCTCTCCATCGTCCCCCGCCCTATCATTATCATCAAAAAGCTAGCAAGGAAAGAAACTCACAAGCAAGCGAACACCCAGTCCCATGCGTATTCCTACTCCGCAAATAACTCCCTTCAATCCTCACCCCCTCTCCCTCCCCATACAGAATATCAACCATCCTCTCCCTCTCCTCTTCATTCTTCGCCACACTCCCATCCTTCCTCAGCGGTAAATGTCCGCCCTTGAGTAAAACCCATTTCGGTCCTAAACTCTGTACCAGTTTTGCAATTTCAATTAAATCCTCTACATTCTCCGGTTCTTTAGTTATAATACCAGCATGAGAAAGCAGAAGTTTCGCTTCCGGGATATTTGGTGTGAGAACCGTAGCTTTTGGAATGAGAAGCGTGAGAAGATCCTTAATTGCTGTCTCGGGGAGGAGGTGCGAGCCGGATGTTGATACCATCACAGGATCAACAACCAAACTCTTAATCTCAAATTTTTCCAGAGCTGCAGCAACGACCCTGATGGTCTCCGCAGAGGCCAGCATTCCTAAAGTAAGTCATCAGAAAAAGTGCAAGGTACGAGCGACTAAGAAAGGAAGCAAGAGAAGGAAGATCCAACCCGTCTTCACAACATCAACCCCAATATCCCCAATACTCAGCTCAATCAACTTGCCCACAAACTCCGGAGGTGTATAATGGATATCAAACACGCCCGTAGTATTCTGAGCAGTAAGTGCCGTAGTAGCAGTCATCGCATAACACCCATGAGCCGCAATGACTTTCTGGTCGGCTTCTAGACCCCTGAGCATCACCACGTCTATCAATCAGCCAGGCGAGCTTCCCGGGGAGTGGGGGAGGGGGAGGAAACTATAAATAAAAACTTACGCTCCACCTGAGCTATCTGATCCGGCAATTACTAGGATACGACCTCTTGCCATTCTGAGTTTTGGGTGACTTTCAATGGTTCGTGGATTCGACGAAGTGCAGAGATGAATCGAACAGCTGATTGCTCCGGTACGAGTAAAGGTTTCTCGAATTACGTAGCGGTGCGTAAGCAACTGGGTTATGATTGGTTGCTACTTCTCCTCTCATCCACTCTTGACAAGAGCAAGAGCATATATCTTCAAGGCAAAATCACATAATGATCAGCACAGGAAACGAACTCCTCAATTTATGTTTCATATTCAGGATTGATATCAGTTCCTCACTCCAAGACATTCTCAATATCAAGGACTATGTACTCCATCCTATCTTTACAAATAACCCCTTCCCTTTTAGTCCTACCACGCAAACAGAGAGTAAATAAGTAGGTCCTAAACTACTTGCCCTCCCTTCGTAGCAAATTCCATTTGTACAAACAAGATATCCCTTCCTGGTATCTCTGCAAACAAACCCCTATGAATATCCCCGAACCCCATTTTTTTTTCTTATACGCCATGCATGATATACAGTTCTTATCTCCTCAAACCACACTGTGCAATCCTGACGCACCGATGCACGCATCATAGGAAAACCGGAAATAAAAATCAAATGAAAAGGAAAGGAAATAAAAACAAAAACTTTTGGGGGGTGGTATTTCCTGTGGTCCAAACGCCGAAAAATGAAGAAGGAAAGCAAGGAATCCTTTACGCCCATCTTGAAAAGTCAAGATTTTCTACAATGCTTTCTTCGGTACTGCCAAAGCCCACTTCCGTTTCCGCAGTTGACAAAACTGAAGATCGCTGTGAGGCTGGCTCGCTGTTTGAATTAATCAAGAAATTTGCTACAGAGGATCGTCGAAGGCTTTGAATACTGTCTCGTACATTTCCGTTCGATGTGGCTGCAGGTGAAATAGGTGTTGGAGCCGCTTTGGGTTTATATTTTTCTCGCAGTCGATTGATCTCCCGGAGTCGATTGCGCCAGGAAGATACATGCTCTCCTCCTTCTTTATTCGCCCACACAAGGGAAAACACAGAAGCGTTGAGAGCTAAGAGTCGTATAAAACTAGGCAAAGCCGCCAAGCTCATAATCTTGGTTTCCGCCGCTGGTGAGATTTCTGGAAATCCTGGCTTGCTCATGACTTGAACTTTATAGAATGCGTTCTTTGCGTTTGCTTCTGTACGCATTCGAGTTGCAACGAAAGAAGCTCTGGATTCTGGCGTGATTACGATGTTGACATAGTTGAACTCGGAAGGGAAGGTATCAAATCGAAAAGGTAAACCCGAATTGTTGAATATGATATTCACAAAGTCGTTTCCGATATGTCGCTTCTTGCCAATACACTGAGGGTCACTGTCCAGATTGGTTGGCATTTGTGTAGTGACATGGAACACAATCTCGGTAACTCGGTCGCGCCAACAGAAAGCATACTTTCCATCGCTGTCGCCAAATCTATCTAACCCCTGGGTGTTGAAATTGGCACCCTTCAACTTGGTCAAAGTTCCGAGACCAGAGAGGAGTTTTGTATAGTCACTACTCCCCATGATGTTTGCAAGGATATCAACCTCTTGCGTCTGGTTTTCTCCGATGTAGATGACCCCAACCTTGTGGCCATCC
The DNA here is from genome assembly GCA_001414345.1 of Hymenoscyphus infarciens. Taxonomy (NCBI): domain Eukaryota; kingdom Fungi; phylum Ascomycota; class Leotiomycetes; order Helotiales; family Helotiaceae; genus Hymenoscyphus; species Hymenoscyphus infarciens. The sequence goes on along the minus strand of LLCB01000262.1, from coordinate 30,469 downwards.
ACAGTAAAATTGCGATCAAATGCTTTGATAGCACGATCCACAACAGCATCTTTTGGAAGAGTGATTGGTCGAGCAGTGTCGCCGACCTGAGGTACTGAAGCTATCAGTTGGAGAAGCAGATGACTCGGGAGGACCATATTGCCATCCGATAGTCTAGTATCACGAGTTGGCTCATTTGGGTATTGGCTTTGATGAGGTGGCGGCCGACTGAATTTCTCTCGAATGATGTAGCATGATGTTCCCGATGGTTGGCGTTTTGTAATCTGAGCCCAACCCCCTCGTGTGGCTTGTTCCACAGTCACTATACTTTGGCCTACAACCCATCGCTTCTTCAAGATCTCACCAAAGCGTTCACTGGTAAAAGTAGGATCAGCAGCGGACTCATCCACATCGGCATAAGCGACACGTTGCATGAAATCGAGCGTGACCTGAGCTTGCTCATCGATAGTTTCTTTGCCGTGGGAATCTGTTGATACCAAGTTCCTCGCAATCCAACTGACTTGGCCAGCACGGTCGTTCAGCTTCAAGGATAGAAACCAGAATATAATGACATGATACGCTAGCGCATACACATATTGTGGAAGCTCATCCGAGCTATTTGGCTGAAAGTTGCTTTCCGAGAGGCTGTGATCCGTAGGAGGTCCCGAATTACGGGCATTGGAATAGCTACTACGAGTTGATGTGTCCCTGGAACCCTTGCCATTCTGATCTCGTACATATTGAAGATAACGAAAGCAGATCGCGAAGACTGTGCGGTATTCTTCTTCTCTAAAGTTGACATAGAGATCAGGCAGTCGAGCAAGACATGCTAGAAACTCGAGAATATGTATCGCCACATGGGATTGGGTAATTATTGTTGACATCTTCTGGAGTATAGTGACGAGTTGTTTGCTTGTTGAACCGGGGATTTCGTGACTGCATATGGTGAGAGCATGGATACAGCATTTTGCTGTACGTTCCCATGTGGAGCCAATTCCCTGGAGGAATGTTCGAACAATATCATCTTGGTCAGCCTTTGAAAAATGGTGGTGATAACCCAGTGTCATGTTCAAGACTTGAAACAGACATATTGCGACATCAGATTTGCGAAGACCAGAAGATAAAGGAGGATCTTGAAAGCTATTGTTTTTGAGCAAGTCGCACAGTACCTCTCTCAGACGCCGGATTTGGGTAATTGAGCCTCTAAAAAGCGCTTGGTTGGTGAGCTGTGAAGGGAGGTGGACCAATATAAAACTGTAAACCTCCCAATCACATGCCTTTTGGAGCAAGTCCGTAATGGTGTCAAGATAGGTGTTGATATCGAGAATTCTCTTTTGACTGCCTTTTGGCAAAGGCTCGTTTATTTCCGTGCCATCTGTGCTTTCCAATTGTGACAGACCGTCGTCACCAACTTGACCTCCTTTGCCGTCGTTGTGCGGGTCTTCAGTTCCCACCAATGAGACCAATAACGAGCTTGCTTTCTTAAAGATTTCCTCGGGCAATGCCTCCATATCTGGATACATCCACATTTGGTGGTTACGCTGAAGCGTTCTAACCATACCACTACTAGACCGATAAGACTGTCTTGTAGCCGGGTGTGATTGGCCGAAAGAGGTGCTCCGTGAACCCTTGGAATTTGTCGAATTGTTATTCCGTGCCATTTCTTGCTGGTGGGTCGCTTCATCGGCTGCTTGCTTTCTGGCAAGTGATGCTGATGTACGAAACAAGGAGGCAGCAAGGCCATCGGATTCTGTGGGAAGGACCAAGTGAATTCTATGAGCCCAGTCCGCCCGCAAACGGAAAAGCATTTTCATAGCCGAAATACGAGCGTCTAATTCGCACTCATGGGTTTTAGCAATCCAGAGCAATTGTTTGAATATTTCAACAGACTTGTAGGCAGAAGTGTCCATTACTCTCATAAATATTTGAATGAGGCCCTTTGCGACGACGTTGGAAGGCGTTTGAATCATGCTGCTCTGGAATGGAGATGCTGTTGGCCTATTTGTACTGAGCAAGCTGTGTCGAGATGAAGGAGGCGACCCAAGAGGGGATTGAAGGCGATCGCTCATCACACTGCCAAGAACACGCTCAATAACATAATCGAAAAGTGCATCGTCGGCATTCTGGGCTACGGCCACAGCGAACGACATAAGTTCTTGCAAGATTGCAATATCTTTCTCGTCTTCGATGCCTTTCAAGATATCGGCAACAAAGCGCTGGACAATATCAGGGTCATCATGGCCGTCCAACATCTCGATGACTCCGAATACATCTGTGACAGCTTTGAGAGCATGGAGTCGAATATGTGTGGGTTGAGAACGGTCACCAAAGAACGCTTCGGTGATAGTTGCGAGATTTGTCTTCCAACCCAAGTCTGAAGGATAGCAGTATCTATATTCCATGTAGTGATCGATGACTAGCTTTGCGCATGATTCGGGAAGATGCTCATGGACTCTAGCGAAGAACTTGACACAGTCTTCCTTTTGGAAAAAGTCATGGTCAGGAGATTGAATCAAAAGTTTCTCAATTCGGACAATGAAGCTGTACAAGCTCTGTGCCAAACCTGTTGATTGACCCGACTCGCTCCCATCATCTGTGAGTGCTCTTCCCAGAGGACTTGATAGTCGTGAGCGGCTGAGGACTGAACGGCCATCCGATGTCTCCAACGCTCGTTGTGAACACTTGATGACCACCTCGAAAAGAAGAGTCCAGTCCTCTTCCATGACGTTATGCTTCAATTCTTGGCCCTCGTCCCCGAAAAGTGACAAAACAAGCCTGAGTATATCGCCATCAATTTTGCCGTGCTCAACAGCAGTGACGCTATTAAGGGCCTGTACCAATGCAGTAAACGGTACCAGAGGAAATCTGTCCTCGCCATTCTTGGAAAACAACTTTTGTAGTACAGATAGGGCACCGCGGATTTCTCGGATATTCTGCTTGACCGGCTCTCCCCCCGCAGAAGGCTCGTGAAGAATGTCCAAGAGAATTCGGACGACTGCTTGACCGTTGTGGGATTGGGAAAGGTTACGGAGAGTGCTCCATGCTTCTGCTGTCATCTCATTGACAAGAGAATGTATCGAGGAAAGAACCTTGATGCAATCCGGTAGTTTGTAGCCTGGTATCTCTCCAAATGTGATGATTGCGTTTAGAATAGCAATGCAAGCTTTCAAATCAGCCGATATTGGGGTGTGAAGACATATATTGAGAATTACATCAAGCAATTCTGCCGTAACTTCTTCACTTGAAACATAAAAGCTGAATTTGATGAGGTCGGCAAGGAAGACGAAAAGTGCCGCGAGGGTTATTTCCTCGCCTAGTGGGGGTTGAATAGTGGTTTTGCCTTGGGCTTTTGCCTTGGTGCGAGCAGCTGCTGTGACTTTGAATGTGTTATGGAGCCATGTGGTCAATATTGGTATGGCTTTGTAATGAAATCCCGACAGATCTTTGCCATGTTTCGCGAGCTCCATCAGGGCCCCAAGTTGCAAGCGGAAGTCTTGGGGGCTGGCTGGTGCTGTGATAACGGAGAAATAGGCCATGCGTTCCGGGTCTGTCGAGGTCGAATTCTGGACACAAGCAGTCAATAATCTGAATCCTGCCACCCGTGCCTCTGGAGGCTTTGTAGGCTCGATGAGATCCTTTCCTTCCTTGAATATGGCCGTTACCTATATGACGGTCAGTATTATTCCCTCCCGATTTCCAACGATGCTTACACCACTAATAGGATAACTGTTGACGGCATGGCGTAGACTGTCTGCAGCTGAAATCCGCTCTGGTAATGGATTTCCAATCTTCAGTTGTTCATATAGCTGTTCATAGTTCGGAGGTCCCCCATATATTGCAGATTGTAGGTTCCCAGCCGAACCGGGCGGTTGGGCGTTGGCCGAGGCATTTGTAGTTCGAGATAGCTTAGTGCCAGTCAAGCTCTTGAAGACACTAGCAAGTCCACTTGAGGATTTGGGTTCGGGGGTTTGGGCTATGTCTCCCGACGCTGGAGACATAGAAACTCGAGTCGTGGACGCGGGGGGACGGAATATGGGAGCGTCTGCTTCACGGCGAGTAATCATTAGCCAATCGTCTAGCTGAGACGGGAATGCCATGGTGGGAGCGGAGGTAGGAAGAAGAAAGGAAACAAGAACGAGGGCGAGGAGGAGGAGGTGGAGGTGGAGGTGGAGGTGGTTGAGTGGTTGAGTGGTTGAGTGGTTGAGTGGTAGCAAGCAACCTCGATCTACCTCCATCGGCGGGGTGACAGGAGGACGGACATCCAGGTAGCAGTAGCGCCAGTTTTGTTTTTTCTTCTTCTTCCCCTTGAATGAAAGAAAGATCGGTTGACTCACTTCGCGGCGAGAACCAGCATCAGTGGAGATCTCGAGGGGGGAAGGACCACGAGCAAGTTTTCGTTCTTCCAGGTTGTTGCAGGTTCGTTGCCGCGCATAGCAGTTGCGTCAGGAAATCTGGGAGATAAGAGGGAAGGATGGATGCGATTAGCTAAGAGACAGGAAAATCTCGCAATTCCATAAAGTCAAAGAAATTCTGGTCAAATCGCGAGAGGTCGAGAGGGCGTTGGTGGAGGGTTTCAACAGTTGTATGGATTAAATGGCTCAATATGTACGGAGTAGTTCGAGGGCAGACATATGGAAGAGGACAGCAGATGAGACGGGAAGGTTGTCAAGCCCAGTCAGGTGAACCCACCCAGCCATCCAGCCATTAACCCTGGAGGGCTTCCAGGTTCGTACCAGGGCGGCACTTTAGTGTTGTAAGTCCGTACCCCCCCCCAATGTAACTTTGGAAATAAACTTCCGGGTAAGAGGGGGACTTTTGGAGTTCTAGAAGTCGGTGGAGAAATAGTTCCCTCTCAAAAAGTAGGAGATGTGGTTCAATTATTTCTAGTTGATCAACAGACTCAAAATATAACCTACCTACCCAAATGAAAACTCAAGACCTCCCGTCATTAACCGCGATTTCACGACGTCGGGATCACGGGTCTCTTTTCGCCGTGGCGGCGTGGCGGCGAGGTTGTCGGTTAAAATTCGGCCTCCTCCCTCCACAAGGCTACGGCTGTGGTTGCGATCTTTTGAAGCTGTCGCGAAGCCAAAACAAAACCGGAGGGATTCTTGTTGACATTTCTTCTCCATCACCCCATTCACACCCGCACATCTCCAAACAACCTGCAACAACATGGCTCTGGATTTGCAGACTGTTGCACAGCTTCTCCAAGCTACTCTAGATCCCCAGCAACACAAACAAGGTACTTACTTCTCCAAAGTTCGCTTTTTTGCGTTTGCATTGCACATTGCTAATTTTCTACAGCCGAGGTTGCGCTCAAGCAAGAGGAGATCAAACCCAACTTCTCCCTCCTCCTCCTCAAGATCCTAGCCTCCGACGGCCTTCCTCTCAATACGCGACTCTCAGGCGCCTTGTGCTTCAAGAATTTTATCAAATTCAACTGGGTGGTAGGCTCCCTCCATTGCCAAGCAACCCCGCGGTCCCAACTAAATAATTTATGCAGGAAGAAGATGGATCTTATAAGCTTTCGCAGAATGAAGTCGTAACTATCAAAAGCCAGCTTATTGGTCTGATGACCTCGGTGCCTCCTAGTATACAGTCGCAACTGGGAGAATCGATTAGCATCATCGCCGATTCCGATTTCTGGGAGAGATGGGATACTCTGGTTGACGTGAGTGGAACAGGGCCCTTTCGCAACGAGAATGTCGTACTGATTCTAGATTAGGACCTGGTTTCTCGCTTTACCCCCGATAACCCCAAAGTCAACCTTGGTGTATTGGAAGTCGCACATTCAATTTTCAAACGATGGAGGCCTCTCTTTTCGTCCGATGATTTATACACTGAGATTAACCATGTGCTGAAGAAGTTTGGGGAACCTTTTGTGAAGCTCTTAGCAGTATGCCATCTTGGCCACTCCCTTTTTCTCCTTCATATACTGACATACCCTCGCAGAGCACCGACCAGCAAATCGAGGCCAACAAGGACAACAAGGAAACTTTGAAGCAACATGTCGAAGTCCTTAACCTTTTGGTAAAACTGTTCTACGACCTTTCTTGCCAGGATCTCCCCCCAATTTTCGAGGAAAATCTCGCCGCTGTCACCTCCCTTCTACACAAATACCTAACCTATGATAACCCTCTTCTTGCGACTGACGACGAATCAGAATCCGGTCCTCTAGAGTTTGTGAAGGCTGGAATTTGCGAGGCTATGACTCTTTACATGCAGAAATACGAGGACGCATTTGGAGAATTGTGCAAGCCTTTCATTACAAGCACCTGGACCTTGTTGACAACGATTGGCCCGGAAACCAAATTCGACATTCTTGTCAGTAAAGCACTACACTTTTTGACCGCCGTGGCCAGTATTGGCGCACATGCCCAGAATTTCAACAACACAGAGATCCTAGGCCAGGTGGTGGAAAAGGTTATCCTTCCAAATGTCAGCCTGAGAGAATCAGATATCGAACAGTTTGAAGACGAGCCAATTGAATATATTAGACGTGATCTGGAGGGTTCCGATACAGATACACGACGAAGAGCGGCCACGGACTTCCTCAGAAAACTCCTCGAGAACTTTGAGGAGTTGGTCACTAGCGTTGTGGGTCGATACATCCAACACTATCTCGATGCGTTCACGAAAAACCCAACCGCTGAATGGAAGTCGAAGGACACCGCGATCTATTTATTCTCAGCAATTGCTGCCAAAGGGGCTGCCACAACTAATCACGGCATCAAAGCTACAAATTCTAGAGTCAACGTGCTTGAGTTCTTTGAGAACAACGTTGCGCAGGATCTTGTGGCAAGTAGTGGTGTTGAACCCATCATCAAAGTCGACGCGATTAAATTTCTCTACACTTTCCGTCGACAATTAACAAAAGCGCAGTGGGTTGCAGCTTTTCAACCATTAGTGCAGAACTTAGCCTCTTCCAATTATGTCGTTTATACCTATGCATCGATTGCCGTGGAAAGAGTCCTGTTTCTTACAGATGATTCTGGCCAACATATTTTCGGAAAAGGGGATGTTGTGCCATTCGCGAAGGATCTCCTAGAGCACTTGTTCCAATTAATAGAGAGAGACCCAGCCCCAGAGAAGCTGCAGGAGAACGAATTCTTGATGCGCTGCATCATGAGAGTTTTGATCGTCATCAAGGAAAGTGTGATCCCAATGAGCGACGATTTGCTCCAACATCTGATCCGCATCACCGATATTATTGGCAAGAACCCAAGTAATCCACGGTTCTACTACTACCATTTCGAGGCATTAGGGGCTCTCGTTAGATACGCCGGACCATCTAACCCTGAGAAGTTTGAAACTGATCTGTACGACCCATTTGCGCGCATATTGGCAGAGGATGTCCAAGGTAAGGATTCGTTGCATAAGCTACACATTTCAAACTAACACTCTCACTAGAATTTATGCCTTATGTCTTTCAATTATTCGCTGCACTCCTAGAATCACGCCCTCATGGAACTTTGTCTCCTTATTACCAAGCACTGGCATCTTCGATTCTTGTTCCAATATCTTGGGAAAATAGAGGAAGCGTCCCAGCACTGGCGCGACTATTGTCCTCCATAATCCCACGGAGCGGTGCAGAGATCGTAGCGAACAACCAACTAGAACCAATATTGGGCATTTTCCAAAGGCTCATGTCAAAGAAGTCGTCTGAATTATATGCTTTCGATGTCCTAGAAGCCCTGGTCACCTCTGTGGAAGTGTGAGTGTTTCCCCAATTTTTAATCTGCTTATACGGTGCTAACATCGTCCATAGCACTGCCATCCAGCAGTACTTCCCTACGATTCTCACTTTGATTTACACACGTCTCAATGGCACTCCCACGGAAAAGTTCAAGCAGCGTTTCGTACGATTCTATCACCTCGTCGCGTCGCACATCGAAATTGGCCTTGGGGCTGATTTTTACGTCGCCCAGACCAATGCTGTTCAAGAGAAGATTTTCGCTCCTATTTACTTGACTGTCATTCTCCCAACCACACAGCAACTAGCTCGTCCTCTTGATCGTAAATTAGCTGTTGTTGGCCTCACTAAAGCACTCACAGATTCCCAGGCCTTCGCCGTCACTTATTCCAAATCAGGATGGGCAAAGACATGCGAAGCATTGCTAAAAATTCTCGAAAACCCCCCTATGCCTGTTACGGCAGATGATGCTGTGGTAGAAGTTGACGTCGATGATTTAAGCTTTGGCGTGGGCTTTACACCCCTGAACGCATGCAAAAAGCAACTCAAAGATGAGTGGCCAGAAGTTACGGATGTGAAGAAGTGGGTTGGAGAGTATCTGAAAGCAGCAGATGGACGGCATTCAGGCGCCATTGCGGGCTTCGTGGATCAGCGCCTACCGGCAGAGGCGAAGAGCGTGTTGGTTTCATACATGCAATGAGGGGAAGAGGGTACGATGGGACTTTGATGAAGCTATGAGATGAATGGACACTAGAAACATGGATGCACATGTAATCTTTCAGGGTGCAAAAAATATATTGGGTCAGGGTGGGCGACTGGGACTTGTTTTTCAACAATGGAGAATCAAACCAGCATCTAGATTGTGATGACGACCCCTTCGTTTAAGGCAGCAGCAAAATTCCCCCACGACGTTTAGAATTCACAGACTTACATTTGTTGCTTCTTCTTGATTGTAATTACCCGTTCTCATTTTCTTCTCTCTTTCCCGGTGATTGTAAGTCCGTTTCTTTCTTGGCGGATGGGGATGGAGATAGGTGAAATGGAAGCAGCATCCCCCCCATCGTCGAGTTGACATCGGAGGTAAGTCTCCGAAGTACTGTTGTCCAAGGTCACTGAGAGCTCATTTTCTGTAGCGGTATCGAGAGTTCAGGCTCAATCAGCCCTCGGCTTCGCCCTAGTTTCTTGTCCAATGTTTGCTCTGGTTAGATCGAGTTTTGGGCATGTGCTTCTATCCTAAGGGGTTTTCAAAATGTAGACCTGTTCATACCAAGCACCTGGTCTGACTTTGAAGGCGGTCAAGCGACCAGAATCACTCGGAGTGTACCCCAGTATTTCATTCTGCCTGAATGGGTTACGAGCGTATGGGGTCCCCACGGCGCTCGTACCACACAAGGGTACGAATCTCCTCTTTTAGGCAATTATGCAGTTGCAGATGTGCAAGTGAAATCTGCCCCCAGCACGTGGGTAATTTAAATCTGCGGTGCTGGGGTTGGAGGCGTTCAATGGCGTTCTGGGGTTTCGTGGTATCGGAATAACTTTGTGCGATGAGCCGCTGGTTGGTTTTTGGGTCACGATCTAGAGATGGGGAAATGGTGGGAAGAGGATTGGAGGGAGAGGTGGACAAAGTGGCTTTTGGGGGTTCAGGCTACACGGTATTCGGATCCTCGGAATGAATGGTCCTTGTTTCTCGCATCTCTCTTGGGTATTTCTGCTTTGGTACATCCGATGGGGTAGTGATGGTGATGATGTATCCCGGTTTTCCTAGGTGGTGGTTAGTGATAGTTTTGTTGCTATAGAGAGTTCTCATTCTTATTTTTTCTCTTCTGATTTTCAACTTGTTTTGGTTTCTTACCTTCCATATATTTCTCAAATTCAAGAAGTCATGTTGTCAATTCGAAATATTGCGGCTCTGGTAGTGGCTTTGGCCCAGTTTGATGCTGCTCAAGCTCAAGCTGTTGGATATACTCAGTGTAGATCCCTCTTTCGTTCTGCCTTGGTGTGACTTCAGTCTGACGGTTTTAGGTGGTGGTGTTCAATGGACTGGAGCTACTACTTGTGTATCTGGCTGGACTTGCACATACTCAAAGCAAGTTTCCAACTTCGCCTTCTTCTCTGTTCTTGCTAACACAATTTTAGTGATTGTAAGTTCTCTCGACTCGGGCCTCAAAGAATTCCCAGTTTTAATAAATAACTCAAGACTACTCTCAATGCCTTCCAGGCTCCGCTGCCCCAGCACCAGCACCCACAACAACAGCAGCTCCCGCACCAACAACTCTAGCCACAACAACTCCCGGAAGCACGCCCACCACAGTACCTGCAATCGGAGGCGGAACAAGCACAGGAGGAGCAAACAGCATCAATGAGAAATTCCGCGCTAAGGGGAAGAAATACTTTGGCGTTGCTACGGATCAAAACCGTCTCACTGCTGGAAGCAATGCAGCGATTATAAAGGCGAATTTCGGACAGGTGACTCCGGAGAATAGCATGAAGTGGGATGCTACGGAGAATACGCAAGGAAGTTTCACTTTTACAACAAGTGATTATTTGGTCGATTTTGCTACGACGAATGATAAGTTGATTAGGGGACACACACTTTGTAGGTTTAGACGAGAAGAGAGAGAGGACAGGAGGGAAAGCTGACTATGGCTAGGCTGGCATTCACAACTTCCAAGCTGGGTAAGCAATATCAATAGTGCCAGCACTCTCACAGCAGTATTGGAGAAACACATCGCCACCGTAATGGGACGATACAAGGGCAAGATCTACGCTTGGGTATGTCCTTCCAACTCCTCTTCATTTCCCAAAACTTACCAAACTAGGACGTGCTCAACGAAATCTTCGACGAAAGTGGAAACCTCCGGACTTCAGTTTGGTCCACCGTCCTAGGAGAAACCTTTGTCTCCATCGCTTTCAAAGCTGCCCGAGCAGCGGATCCAAATGCTAAATTGTACATTAATGATTATAACCTCGATTCGGCGACTTACGCTAAAGTTACTACCGGAAGTTAGTCTCCTTTTCTTTCCTCCTTCCCATCCCAGCTAATCAAACTTTCTCAGTGGTCGCACATGTCAAAAAATGGCTCGCGGCAGGAATACCCATCGACGGAATTGGCTCACAAGGCCATCTCCTCGCCGGCCAAGCATCCGCTGCTCAAGGTGCTTTACAAGCCCTTGCTGCGAGTGGTGTGAGTGAGGTGGCGGTTACGGAGCTGGATATTGTTAATGCGGCTGCGAGTGAGTATGTGGCTGTTACTAATGCTTGTTTGAACACTCCTACTTGTGTTGGGATTACCGTTTGGGGGGTTAGAGATCCTGTGAGTACTTCTTTTCTTCGTTCTTGTGCTTTGATGAGGGGAAGAAGGGGTGATGGGGACGGGGTGATGAGTTGATGGAATGCTAATTTGTTTGTGGCAGGATTCTTGGAGAGCGAGCAATAATCCTTTGCTTTACGATGCTAGTTATAATCCCAAGGCGGCCTATACTGCTATTTTGGCTGCTTTGTCGTAGGTTTCTGGGGGGGGGTTGTAAATATGGGGGAAATTGAAAATCTGAATGGAAATTTGGAGGCGTGGAAGTGGTTTGTGAAGCGAGACTGTATTCTTCGTATATATTTGAAATGGGAGATTGAAGTGGAATTTTGGCTGATAATTTGGCAAAGTACAACCCAGCCAGCGTTCGCAATTTTCCTTTGTGGCAGTCATTTTCTCCACTCATTGCACATTTTTCGGATTTGTCAATGAATTAATGAAAGAAATCACTTTCTTCGTGATATCACCTCAACATGCCAACTAACCATAATAGAAACTGCATTCACTTTCCTTATGCTACACAGAATATTGGTGATCACTTTAACTTTCAAGATTCAAAACTAGGCATATATTCTTAAAATTTTCAAGGCTCGCAAGCTAGTCGATCAACATGGGGTACGAAGCAGCATACAACGATGAGAATGACCATGTAATTATCACTTATAAGGGTGAAGTTCTTCGTGATGATCACGTCATGGAATACACATTTATGAAAGAAGCCAAGTCGTGTTTCGAGGAGACTCATCCTGGCGAAGAATTTTCGATGGACCCAAAAGAAGCACTGCGATTCAAACAATCACCCATTGGTCATCTCGAGTATGTACAAATTCGACTACATCAATATGGAGCTCACTCGAAAGAAGCTTGAACCGCGATTCGATTGTATATTACTAACATGAGATAAAGATTACATGGCAAGCGAACCCCTCAAAGAGATTCCAATTTTGCCTATATACCAAAAATATTACACGATCTCTATGTCAATGTCTGCGAAGACCCAACCATGGAACATTTGGATGGCCTTTTACACAAAGCAAGGCGTGGCTTTCTACAGATTAAAGAATGCAGATTACTCACGGTTCAGCTGAAGAAGATCAAGAAAATGGTGGATATCACGAACGTGATTCTGATCGGGCCTGGTTTAATGGACGAGTTTGTTCCAAAAGTGGACCGGTGGCGTAATGTCATCGGGTTTACTAAGGGCCTGTTTGGCTCGCTCTAGGATAATTATAAATAGTCTATTAAATATGCCGGGACCTTTTAAAAGTGGCACAGCACATATATTTATTTATTATCTAATTATTCGGATAATATATTCTATAATCGTTTGGCTCGCATATCTTAGAGCTGGATTTGTAATACTACCTAGGTAGCGTAAGTGGGTGAGAAAAGATATACTAGGATATATTCCAATTATCGTGGTTTTGGCGATAATAGGATAATAACCTTTTCTTGGTAGGGATAATCTTTTATATAAATATTGGATTATTTTGCTAAATAATCTAGCTTAAAAAATATGCGGGCTAAACAATTCGGCATATTTTAAATTATTAAATATAGTAAATTATCCGATATTATTATAACTCCGTTTTGGTGGTGCATATCCTAAACTATTTAGAAAATATGCCAGCCAAACAGGCCCTAAGTTCTCCAGTGGGAGTGGCGAATTGCAACTGGCGGCAGCCTTGAAGAGCTGCGAGGTGTTGGGTGGTAAGTATACACTTTTAGCTTGTCCTTTGAGATAAAATCTAACTTTTGCAGAGCCGGGAAAGCCTCTTCCGTTGTTCACGCAAGAGCTTTTGTACACATCGTTCGAGAAGAAATTTCAAAAAGAGAAGCTCAACGTAACTGCAGTCGATGACCCCGACGCTTTTGCCCTGATCAATAGCCAATCACTAGTGTTTTGCACAAATATTGACCCAAGCATCGACTACTTTATAAGCCAGGGTGAAAGACCGGCAGCATTTTTGACGAACTGCTATCAAATTGATGACGAAAGCCCCGAAGACGAAAAACTCGAAGAGATACATGCTATGGGGGATCTCTGGTATAACAGTGAAGCCCCTATTGTGACAGGGGGCTATGCTAGTGAAATTTTGGACAGTGCAAGCAGAATGTTCAAAGGCTATACTCCGTTGCCTATTGGTGGGATGGATCCAGCTCATTTCTGGAAGCAACGAGAAGGCGACGACCCCATATACAAACGCTTCCAACCGTGGCAAAATCTTGCGCGATCGCTCTCAAAGGACTTGGGTCTAGGGGAAGGGGCTCAGGGAAGCAAATGAGAGCTTTTGCACAATATTGGACAGACAAATGTACACTCTCTCCAAATAAGCGAATCGTACTCTAAACTTATATACAATGTTAACTTTAACTCTGTTGTCTGTTCAGCTGGTGATTCCGAGAAAACGGGTGCAAACCAGACTTGATTGGTACTTGCACCTAAGATGGCCCAATAGAAAGGAGTGGTTCCTGTAAGAGAAAATAAGTAGCACATTCGAAGTTTGTTTAGAAATTAAAGCATCACCCAACTAAAAGATCGTTAGTACGTGGAGGGGGAAAGGAAGAAGTCAAGTGAGACATGGTATTTTTTATTCGCCAATTTTGATATTGACTCGACATCTTACTACATTCAGTAGTAAATGTAGTAAATTAAACTATAAAATTATATTATTCGGGAGAATTTGAATGTATTAAGTTAATTAACTAAAGTTTAGAATAATTAAGGGCCTGTTTGGCTCGCACTTTTTAATGCAATATTAAGATATGCATGCACCACTAGAATTGAGGCTGTCATTTTTAAGTATACCGCATCGTTTGACATATACTTTCCAACATGCTATTATAGCCTAGAAAATCCTAAATATATGCGGTTATATCTTTTAAGGATCTGCACCACTAAAATAAAACCTATTCTCTATTCCATATATTTTCCCCGCATATTTTTTATTCTCAATTAAACCCTACGGTTCGGTAAAATATACATCGTGATACATACGACGAGCTAAATGATTACTGAATATATCTTATAATCTAGGCCAATTCAAACCTTTCCTAGCATAGTTATTAGAATATTTAAATATGCCAGGGAGTGAGCCAAACAGGGCCCTAAGTTAGCTAAACAGAGTCTTACATTTAGTGTATCCCTGGACAGAATTGATCAATGTTTCAATTGGTGAATAAAGCATACCAGAGACTGAGGGTTGACAGGCGGAACTCTGCAAATAATGAAGCTCTTGAAGGATAATTATCTCAATCCACCTTGAATGAGGAGACAATTTAAGCAGGTATGAACCCGAGGTCTTTGCTGCCGCTTCAATAGTCCATCAGTGTAACGAAGAGAGAAGAATCTATCAGGGGAGATTGAGTTGAATTCCCAGGATTCTATCTATTCTATGAGCAGCTGAACAAAAGCTGAAAAGTCAGTTCTTCCAAGGCTTCCAAAGTTCCAAACATGTGTGATAATCCCAATCTTCAGCTACACAAAAGCCGTTGGCAACATATAGAAATCCCCACACAAAATCTCTCTGCAATCCCCTTCACCTGCCTAAGCTTTGCAGAAGTTGTTCACTGGTTTCCAGTTACTCCGTCAGCAAAGGCTTTGGGCCAATACCTCTCCTATTCCGATAGAACAGAATGTCCTTTCCGGCACCCTCAGCACCCTCGCTTCTCTCAACCCACTGACAGATTCGAATGTTCGTGTAGAGCGTTTTATAGAACCCAAAAAAGCCCGTACGACGGTCAATAAGATAGTGCTTGCCCATGACGCCCTTTATTGCCTCTGTTGCTTTCTGCGAATGATAGTGGGGGACAGCTGAGACGTGGTGGTGAAGCTATAGAATCTTGTCAGTATACGGAGCGAGTGCCTATGATACCAGTCTCGCAATAGATATATCAGGATCGTGCCTGCTTATCCAGTCTAGTTGTTCCAACTCTTTGGGGTAATTTAAGTAATTATCCTAAGAGCTTGGAACAATTTCGTTTATTAACCCTGCTGTTCCGAAACAATCAAGTGCAATTGTCTCAAATATAGTGTTGAACTGAATTTTGCTAGAAAGTTGAAACAAGGCTGTTGTCCACCATATGGCATTATGGAGATTCTTAAAATGTTTCCGCCTTAGGATTTGCAAAAAGAAATCGGTTACTCACCACATGTGTTTGAGCGGCACAATGGAAAAAATGTCGCCCAATGAATCCAATATCCCGATCAATAATTCCAGCCGCTCCTCCTATTTTTCAAGAGCTTGGAGTCAGTTACTTATCAGGAAAACTGTGCGAAATAGTGCAGGATAATTACAACTATTATTCGAGAAGGTTAAGAAGAATTGAGAAATCGAAATTGTCATTCATCTAAATATTCTCCAACAATATCAATCACTTGCGTCGTGACCAGACTTATAGAAGAAGAGTCTATTGCAATGATTGGAATTTGGGAGAATGCTCGGAGAATCTGACATACTTATGAATGTCCATGCACCAGCATTATAGTGTGGTATCTTGGGATCCGTATGTTGGAGATAGGTTATAGCAACTGGAGTTGATTAGCATTTACCTTAATGTCATCAGGGTTCATGGACTTACCAAGCCAGTGATTGACCCAGATATAAGGCAGGAAATACCATACCAAGAGGTTCTTGGCACCATAAGTATGGCCAAGCCAGTATAGAATAGCCCCAGTGAGAGCTAGGCCAAGATCGCTTAACAGTATGTACTTGGCGTCTCGATTATCAAAAATGGGACTGTTGGGATTAAAATGATTGACGCCATCAAGAAAGCCATTCTGTTTGGCGGAACCATTCTTGTTATATCCTCTACCCTCAGCTTGACGCGTATGGAAATTGTGACCAGTGACATTTGTTAGTAAGTACATGGGCCATCCCACAAGTTGTTTCATCAAAATCAACAGTAAAGTATGGAGAGGAGAATCTTCCGCGATTTCTGAAAAATCCTCCATCATGTTGGAAAAGCGTTTCGAAAACTGTTGTCGTGTCTCAGGCAAGAAAGCCATGTCCCTTTGCATGTGACCTATCCCCCGTCAGTTTACTAGGAAACTGTGCGAAATAGTGTTGGACAATCATGAAGGTATTCTTTAAGAAGGTCTCGGAAAATTAGGAATTAGAGTTTCGCATTCTCCTAACTTTTTTTTCGAAAAATGGAGAAGAGTTCCAACAAACGATTCAAATAGGAAGAGCGTCCCCTCGAAATCTGACTCACCGGTACCTTTATGATGCTTGCTGTGCGAGATCTTCCAGGAAAAATAGGGCACAAGAAGAGCAGAGTGTATCAACCAACCAACGATATCGTTTAGAACTTTAGTTGTGGTGAGCGCTTGATGGCCGCACTGTGGATAAACTCGGAGTCAGTATTGCCATCTCTAGACGAATTTTGGAGGAGGAAGGAGGATAAACAGTGTCTTAACCCCTCTTAAACAACCCGAAAAAGGAAAAAACCCAGAGAATACCCACTTCGTGCGCAAGCATCCAAAGGCCAGTCAGAAAGAGACCATTGAGGAACCCATAGAGGGACCATAATATAGTCCGGAGAGTCAAAGAGGATATGTATTCGGGAGTCGCGAATCGGTTGAAGAGACACAAGGTAGTGACAAACAGAGCAATGTCTCTAACCACGTATCCAAGTCCTCTCAAAGTACTTCGCTCAAAGCACTCTTTAGGGATTGCTTCTCGAACTATGGGAGATTTCAGAGTCAGTATTGTGATTTCCAGAATCAAGTCTGTGGAAAGCTGGAAAGGGAAGGGTAGCCTCGGAGATTACCCACTTTGCTTGATGCTATATGCGGGAACTTCAAAGACCTCATCATATGTGTTACGTAGATCTCCAAATTGTCCAACTGGTTTCGCTTGGTACATAAGTTCCATTGCAGCCTCCAAGCACGAGGTGGCTGTATACGAAGCCATTTATTTAGCCACCAAAATTTCAGCGTAGGTATGTTGTTGAAATAGTGAGGTCAGTGAGAAGAGATGGTGAAGGTGAAGTTTGCGCGTTTCAAATTGCATTACGCGCCCGATTAATTACCAAGAGTCGTTTGTAAAGGCTTCTCTGAAGAATGTGAGCGATCTGTTTGTAAAGTTGTCTCTAAAGAAAGGGTCAGCGTGTGCACACGTAGATGCGTAGTCTTTAGATAGGCATGCCTTTGTTGCCGCTACCGCTGTTCAGTCTTCAGAGCGATCGTGCCGATGTGTTTATCAAGTTGTCTCTGTATAAAGGTAAGCATGCGCATGTAGATGTATAGATGTAGCATTGAAGGCATACTTTGGTTTCTATGATCGGCATGGAGGAAAAGAAAATAAAGTTGTGAGGTTCAGAGCACCAAACTGTATAGAGAGAGGGGGGGGTCAAATTGGAGCATTGTGATTGGCTGACTATTGCGCACTTTATCTGGACTAAATGTACCTTATCTCACCCCGCAGCACAATAATTGGATGTTAGGGTCTCAAACAAGGTGCTCCCTCTCCTCCCATTCGCTTAGCTACTGGTCTATGCTTTAGAACGCGCCCTCTTGGCCCCACGTTATGTATGTCAGATGTGTAAGGTAGGAATACAAATCATAAGCCAGTAGATTATTTGCTCATACCCCAAATTCCATGTGCAATCCACTCAGCTGTACCTGCTTACACTCTCTTTGTGTGAGCAGGAGCTTTGGAAGACTCTGATCTCACATATAAGAAAGTTGTATTTATCGGTTTTCTAGGCATGTTTTCTATTTGAAGGGGGATCTACTGTCGAAAGTTATCTAAAATAATACTTCACAATATTAGCTGAATTGCCCAAAAGGTGAGCGTTTGAGCCAAAGGCAGATAGATTAT
Source organism: Hymenoscyphus infarciens (assembly GCA_001414345.1). Lineage (NCBI taxonomy): Eukaryota > Fungi > Ascomycota > Leotiomycetes > Helotiales > Helotiaceae > Hymenoscyphus > Hymenoscyphus infarciens. The sequence continues at coordinate 12,663 of LLCB01000262.1, read as the reverse complement.
GATACAGTTCCGTATCATGCAAGAATATTGTCGTGACTGTCTTTCCAAAGCTTTTAGAACTCTCCTTTGATATCTACACCTTCAAGAAACAACGAGTAGCGTCTTTCACGTGGATACGTATCAATTTCCTTCTATCAATATGAATGTACTAGGTAAATAGAGGACGTGTCCTGTGTAGAAAACTGTAGTATCGTTACCCTTTAGAGTATGGTCTTCAAGAATCTTGGGTTTGCAGTAGTAATGGTCCAAGCGTAGATAATTTTGGCATTTTTATGAAGGCAATAAATATATGACCCCTGGGGGTTTGTCGACTTGATATAAAGACCATTAGCTGAGTACAAATGACTGGCAAGTGTGAAGCTGTGATCACCAAAAGAGAACAATAACTGGAAGCTTCATGATCATGTCCTCAAGATTTGAAAAAAGAAAGTACTAAGGGTTCTTTGAGCTACGACTCGTGCGACATAATCTCATTCATATGCGATCTTCCGACTTGAAAGGCCTTACTTCCGCATCTGAACGAGACCACATTTCAGAATAAGGCACCTACTAAAATAAAAATTGCCGGTTCCATGATTCTACCAAAATCTAGCTACTAGACAAGTGGCAATCGATATCTATACAAGAGCCTCATTGCAATGTCCTTTCTCCCAGCTTGCTTGAAAAGTAATGAGAGAGAAGACAAGCTGACGGAATTAACTCATCTCCCCCTTCCCAAGCTTCAAATTTAAAAGATGATTTCGAAAGAGAAAAGGCAAGGCCTAAGCATGGAAAAGGTGTACATTAAAGGAGACTTCAAAGGTTGGTGTTAACTTGAGTTCTTGGTGTATGTAGTGAGGATTAGAAAGCCCCTCGAAAATTTTTGTATGAAACCGCCTCACTCATCATCAACATTACCCTGAACTTCCAACAGCCCTTTCAAAAACCGACATTGTCGATTTCCACACAGTCTTGCTCCCTCCCTGTGCCCGCAAGGCCGCCAACGCAGGTGTGATATCCTTGCTATCATCAGCAGGACCCAAAATATAAACACCACTCCCCTCGATATCTTTCGCAATTTCTACGCTCTTGGGCAAAACAGAAGCGCCTTCTCCCCCCATCTTCGGTTCACTAGGAGGATATCTACCACTAGTCGCCAGGAAAACCCCCCTCTCCCCTGCCTCCTCAACACTCGTAGACAAAAAATTCACAAACGGAAGGATAAACCATCTGAAAAACGTCGCTGGTATAGCAACAGATCCCTTCTGCGATCCCATAAACCTCCCAACCGCGCCGGTATTCACGAACCCGGGATATTTATGGATGAACGTGATAGAAGGGTTTGACTTCGCCAGTTCTTCGAAAGCGAGTGTTGTTTGTGTGGCACTGTATTTCATTGCTTTCTGAGCTTTGAATTCGGTTTTAATTTCTAGGTCTTGGAGGTTGATTTCAGATTCCATTCCTCCTCCTAGGATGGAGATGACTCGTGGTGCGGGTGAGGCGTTGAGAAGGGGGAGGAGGTTGTGTGTGAAGCGGAGACGAGTGTAATAGCAGAGAGCGTATGGGATGTCCAGTCCTTCGGTTGTATCTAAATTTGGTTAGTGAAAGCTTGAAGTAGAGCATGATGAAGTACTCACCGTTTCTTTCGCCCAAAGTAATGTATGCTGGACTCATGAATAAGAGGTCTACCTTTTCTTCTTCTGCCTTGATTTCCTCGCACACTTTATCCACGTTCTTCAGAAGGGAAATTTCGGTTTCTTGAAAGATATAAATCCCTTTTGGATTCAAGGACTCGAGCTCCTTCAATAATGGGGCAGCGGCACTTTTTGATCGTCCTACAATGTAGATTTTGGGAAAGTTTGTTTGTTTGGCGAGTTGCTTCAAAGTTCCCATTCCAATTCCTGATGTACCTCCAATGAAGACAGCAACTAACCCTTCCGCCTTCTTTGATTCCATGAAACTCGCATTGGAAATACGGACATCTTTGATAGCGACCATTGTGGACTTGAAGTTTTGGAAAAGGGAGAAAAGGGAGAAAAGGGAGAAAGAAAGCAGCTGAAGTGAAGAATGAAATTCAAGTGAAGGGAAGAAGAACTTAACTCTTTATATAATTTCTGGGATTGGTCGTGCCATATCGATGATCTACTAGTACGAAGTGTGAGTCGTGAATCGACGCCGCTCGCATTTTTGAAGGTCTCAGGGATTGAATGCGAGGAACCCTGATAGGTGCATGAGGAGCTTTGTAATAGCTTTTTCTAATAGGTCAAGGGGGAAAATAGGTGAAGTAACTTGCCCAACTCTAAGAGAGTAGCCAGGAGTTCTTTGAGCTAAAATAAAATACTGTACGGGTGTTAGAAAGATCCGAACTCTTTTAAGACACAGTTTGAAGTTTTGCAAGAAAGCAGATCACGTGATCTCTTTCGTCACTTCAAGGTTGAGAAACAGTCCAAGAGGTAACCTGGAACGAAGCAGCCCGATCCTTAAACCCCAACACTTGTCGCACATCAAAGCCGCCGTAAATTCTTCCAAAATGGCGACACGGTCATTCACAAGAACCTGCTCACAGCTGGCAACCTCCCAACCTAGCTGCGCAGCACGAACGTTCATCCAACTCGCCCCCCGAAGATTCCACCACTCTACCCCGCCACCCCTCGACTTCCTCCTACCTTCCATATCGCAGACTTCTCATCTCCAAGTCAACACAAGAACAGCATCAAGTCGAGTCAATGTCCAAGCCCAAGCAAAGAGGACGTTTACAACTTCCATCCGTCGCCAAACAACCGCCATCTACAACCCGCAGAAAGACGAAGATGGGAAGTTTATGGAAATCGACATCACGCCTAGAGCTTCAAATGCATGTTTTCACCTTCAAAGGAAGCTCAATTAGTATATGTGCTAACTATCTCTCCAGAGGTTAAAACAAATAATGGCCAAAGACGAGAACCCCGACCTAGCCCTCCGATTCCAAGTAACAAGCGGCGGTTGCCACGGCTTTCAATACACCATGGAGCTTACAACCCTCCCATCTCTTCCTTCCTCCTCCAAAACCGAATCACAATTGAGCGAAGACGATACAGTGTTCATGGCAGACGATGGATCAGGAGCCAAAGTGGTGATGAATGCAGATAGTTTGGAGTTGCTTAAGGGCAGTAAAGTTGATTTTAGTATGGAATTGATAGGAAGCCAGTTTTTGATTGCGGACAATCCAAGAGCTACGAGTAGTTGTGGATGTGGGACTAGTTTCGCTGTCGCTGATTGAAGGATGTCAGAGGATCGTGGAAGGGGGAAGCATAGGGTTGAGATGCATACTTGGAGAATGCGATAGCATGGGCTCGGAGGTACATAGCCCTAGGAATTCTGGGAGATATTTTATACAACTCTAGCTCAGAAATGTACAGAATTACAAAGAGTGAGGAATTTTGATCTTTGTGCAAACAAACAACACGACTAGAACACCCCTTCCGATCCCAATCTTTCCAAACAGCGGATCAAGAAACTAAACAAATGTCAAGCACACATCAAGCAGGACAATGAGTTGTAAGTAAGCCACGAGTAAGCGATGGCTTTTGCTCGGCCTACTTTGCAGAAAAAGTTAAATAACAAGGGAGTGAGAATATCAACCTCGGAACGAGTACCGTGGTCTTTTTCCTCTAAACCCCAAGTTCAGTGTGGCTAAAACGAGAGTCACAAGTAAGCTATCAAATACCGAGTAAGCTACACCCGTTTTTGGCTCCCAATTGTGAAACCTACCCAGTAATCTGTCAAGTGACGGGTAAGCCGAACAATTATTTGTGGGGCCCAAAAAGAGAGGTAATCTTTCAATTGGCTAGTAATCCAAGCATCAAAGTTGATGGATAAGCCATTAAATTTTCAGTAAGCGCATACAATCTAGTAGGGGAGTTGGATGAAAAGGAAAGGGAAAACATTCAACCACTCCGTCACATAAATAAAACTTCACACGAACAGATGTCTGGGCAAAGTGTCATATCATTCATTTTTATGCTCATATTACGCCCCATCCCATATGCTAGCTGTAGCTGAAGCATAAAAAAACAGACCCGTGCCCAATTATCATAACATCCACAACAGCCTAGTTCATTCTTCGGATCAAGGCGTTGATTTTGTCCTCTCGGTTTCCGAGATCTCCACCCTCCACGAAATGACGGAACTTGCGGGTCTTGAATCCTCCGGCATTTGGGTTGGAGAGCTTGAATGGCCACAAGAAGTTGGCGGCTTGCTTGAAGTTTGGTCCGACGGTGAAGATCTCGTGGATCAAATCCTCAATACAGACGATACCGTACTTGCCAAGGGTGTTCTCGATGATGGCGTTGTCGGTAAGAGCGATACGTTGCTTCTCGACCTTTCCATATCCACGCTTGTAGATGAGCTCACGAACAGTCTTGAGGTTGGGGTATCCGTAGGCGATCCATGGCTCGACAACCTTCAACATCTCGAGGGTAGCCTTGGTCATACGAACAAAAACACCGTTGTTGATTTGGAGAAGACGGAGGAGTTGGAGGATCTTTCGGGGCTTTGGTGCAATCTTGTTGATACTAAATACATGTTAGGAAAATACTGCCAGACGATAGGTTATGAGAAGCTTACCCCTTGATGCGGACAACAAAGACCAACTTGTCCTCGGCTGGGATGTAGAAGGAACCATCCTGCTTGGCCAAACGTTGAAGACGGATCTTCTCACGCTCTTGGTCGCGGTACTCCTTGACGTACTTCTCAGCACGCTTGAAGATGACACCACGCTTCTCCTTTTGTGCCTATTCAATAAAGTCAGTGAAGGGTTCGAGAGATAAAGCTCGAACACGCAGATGACAATCTCAAAGATAGATCAGACCCGAAAGATGGTTAATTGGCGACAACATCGATACTTTGTATCTAGTCGCGAAAGTGGTGTTATGCATCATGTAGTCCTTGAGATGCCATCTGTGTGTTGAAAGAGTAATAACGAACCTTCTTCTTCTTCTCAAGCTCGGCGGATCGCTCCTCGCGGGCCTTCTCCTGGCTCTTGCGCTTCTTCAAGAGAGTCTCTGGGACGAGAATTTGGTCCTTGGTAGGGACGGATCTAGTTCAGTTAGTCCTGTGTCCAGCATACATATTGTATGAAGTGAGCGCCGAGTGGGAATTGCAGCTAAAGCGCGACATTCTTGCAGAGGGCTAACTCGAAAGTATGAATTTGATCGGTGAGATGACCCAAAAGGCATCGATAATTCAAGAACCCAATGAAGGGGAGAATGACACGAATAATTGGCAGAGTCTCATCCGACAAGACCCCAGACCGAAGTCCAGGAAGAAGTGCGCGCACTTGACAATTTCCTACCCTCCATTGGCAGTACTTTCGTTGTGTGTGCGGCAATGAATTTAAAGGAGAAGAACGAATCTTCAGCCTCAAAACCCCGTACTATCTTTCCAACGACGCAAGTTGTTGAACCTAGATCGAGGGGAAGTAGCTCAGGAAAGAATCGAGCTGGCTGCCAGGCATCGGCCACTCTGGAGCTGACTTTCGATGCCGTGGTAACTCAGCGAAGGACGGCGGACGATATAACTGCGATTCCCATCGAGAGATGGGATTAGGGAACGTACTGGTTGGTGGACGACATGTTGGGCGGTTGTCAGTGTCGAAGTTTGGCGTGAAAAGTTCGAAGAGGAATATGAAAGTTCAGTGGGAAAATAGGTCTCGGTAAAAGAACCATGCCCTGCTAGTCCAGAAAGCGTTAGCATGGTCTCTCACGTGCCTGCTCTCCCACTTCCTTACGTACCTACCTAAAGGGGTTTCCAGGTTACCACGCTATGTTGTAAAAACTTGAAAATATGAAATAAATAGTAGATGATATAAAAGGGCTTAATCAGGAATCCTTCTGATTTCTGATTATTGAAAAATAACTTTCTAAGACTTTGTTGAAAGAGAGTTGCGACTGGGTCTACGGCACTCGGCACAAGTAGAGGTGGGCCGTCAGTGTTCAGAATAAAGCAGGCAGCTCACGAACTTTCATCAATTGGTTTCAGAGAATTACTTCAATTTTGCTAGGAATCAGAAACAACTTTCTTGTTATTCCTTCATTTTTGAAAAGCCCCTCTGTACTTCGATTTTCAAGTGGAACACTCAGGCAACCAGCGTTATTGACTACCATTACACCAATTCTAAACAGCAGCATCGAAAGCTTCAGCATAGTGGAGGATTCTTGACAAATCAAAAATGTCAACCTTATTTGCAATAGGATCAAACGGCTCCGGCCAACTAGGAATAGGCCACAAAGAAGACGTCTCGGTCCCAAAACAAGTCCTCTTCAAAGATGACAGCGGTCCTCCATCAATAACCCAAATTCGAGCTGGTGGAAACCACACCCTCCTCGTCGCATCCAAAGAACTCTACTACTCCGGGGATATTACCAGTGGAGCATGTGGCCTCACATCATCAGAAACTCCCTCCCCCCAATTCCAGAAAATCCGTCCAAGCTCTGACTCATCTTCACCTCTTCACACCCCCATCACGACATTATGTGCTGCAACCTGGGAATCCTCAATCATCGTCCAACAAGATGAAAACGGAAAGGCTACCAAAACCTACACCTTCGGAATCGGAAATAGAGGCGAATTGGGACAAGGAGAACTCCTTTTTCGCTCTTCCAAGGCGCAACTTATCAAAGACTTCCCACCCGTAGGAAGGGAAGTTGTGGATTTAGCAGCTTCTGTTAGTCACGTCCTTGCTGTCCTTGATAATGGGGATGTTTATGGATGGGGAAGTGGTAGAAAGGGTCAAATAGGAAAACCAGAAGGTATCATATATCAACCGCGGAAAATTGATGGAGTTAATTTTAAGGTCGTTCGGGCGGTTTGTGGAAGGGAGTTTACATATTTGTTGGGTGATCCTGAGACTGGGGAACATATTGTTTTGGGGTCTGATAAGGGGAAGATCAAGTCGGCTGCTCCGGAATCGGTGCCTGGGTGGAAGGATGTTGGTGCGAGTTGGGGAAGCATTTTTGTTTTGTTGCAAAATGGGGAATTGGTATCGTGGGGGAGAGATGATCATGGGCAACTTGCTCCACCAAATCTGCCATTAATATCACAAATCGCCATTGGTAGTGAACATGCTGTAGCTTACTCTACGGAAGGAAGTGTACTGGCATGGGGATGGGGAGAACACGGAAATTGTGGACCAAACACCACGAATGGGGATGTTAAAGGCAGGTGGAATGTTGTGGCTTCCAATCAATATCTACCACCAGGAAGCAAAATCTCAAGCATCGGAGCAGGATGTGCTACGAGTTGGGTTTGCATTAGCTAAGGGGCTTGCTTGCTTCCTCCTCGTTATTTGTGCCACCGTGCAATACATAATGTCTCTGTGTGAGCCATAAGTCGCCAGCGAAGGAACTGGTCGTGGTTTGAGGGCAAGTGGTGAGGGGTTTAAGAACGGCCCATACATGTTGCGAGGTTTCAGAACCTTGGGGATTACCCATTTAATCATCAAGCAAACCCCTAATCTAATGTGGAAGTCAGAAAACATGGCCTCAATAGAGAAACTAGATATCTTACCTCAGACATGCTCTGGGTAGGCCCAAGGCGCTGAGTTGGTGCCTGTCGGAAATCCTGATCCTCATTTGGATCGCTGGGACGTTTATTGGCACTTTGGTTGGATGAATTTGCGTTTCGCTGATTACGACTGGAATTCAATGTGGCCGGGTGGTTCTGTCACCAGTCAGAAAGTTATCCTAAACCAAAGTTCATACATACAAGTTCTTCTCCTCGGTCCTGGTCCCAAAGCAACATGGTATCATCGTCATCATCGTAATTAACAGGATCCCATACTTGGTCGCCATCAGCAGCAGGCATGAAGAGGGCATCAGATGGTATGCTGGGTTGAGGAGGTGGTGGAGACGGTCTAGTAACTTTACTCTTTCCAACCTGACTTTCTCGTATAGGAGCAGCTCGGGGCGGAGGAGGTGGCATTTCAGATGGTGTGGCTCTTCCGGAATTAGAAGCGGCATCAAGAGGTTGTCTCGATGCTGGTCGATTGGGAGCTGCCCTAGATGCATTCGGTGCAGGTGTTGCCGTTTTTCCTCTGGCTTCCCCAACCGTCATGAGAATGAACTCACTTAGTATACCTTCGTCGTCAGTGTACGTCAACTGCATAGGTGATGCTGGACGGGAATAGCAAGCTCTCACGAGAGTAGTCGTTATGCCAGCGTGTGTGATGATTGATTTGAAGTCCTTGACGCTGATGACAATGTGAAGTTGCTCTTCGACTGAAAACTCCGAAAACTCCAATGTGTCCACTGCTATGGTTGTATGTAGAGGTTGCTTCAGTATTTCTGTGCGGGGTTAGTAATAGCCTAGAAACGAAGCCAGATGATTTACAACCATTTCCCGAGACGATTTTCTCGGTATAGCTTGTCAAACTCACACGGCCGTTTTCAGAGTATATATCAAGCTGTTCTGTACCGGGTCCGAAGTGCTCGACAAACTCTCGTAAAGTCCTCGACGAGATGGACCAATGATTGTTGACGTTTGCCTTGGTAAACTGAGCGTGCATGGGAGCAACAGACTCAAAGGTAAGGCGATATGTTTTAATAACGCCTATGAGAGTTGAGTTCATCATCCCTCGAGGAAAAGGGTTCACTGACATACCATGCCGACAAATGATTTTTACAACAAACCGACTTCTCGCTTGGCCCTCGCCATCTTGAACGGAAACTTCGCATCTCTCAATAGCGGTCTCCCTTTCTCGAGAAGGGTCACTGACTCGACCCTTGAAAACGGACAATAGAGCCTTGAAAGCATGTAAGCCAAGCCTGCAAAAGCAAGATCAAAACTCGCCTTGTTATAAATCCTACAGTTGAACTTCTCTTTCGCTTGAGTAGATCCTCTCGCGGGTGGCTGCTTGTAATGGTATTTTGTGAAGAACTTATTTCCAACCAACGTGAAAGAAGAATAGGCAGATTTGGAAGAGTTGAGAGCAGTCAAGATCAACTAATCATGAAAGAAATCAGTATAATCAATTAAGTGAGAAATATAGGAAACACCACAGACCTTGTCTTGAGATGCTTCGATGGAAACGCCTTCGTTGAATTTCCCCAGGCACACGAGAGCATCATGCAGCTTGCCGATTGCCTCGGGATTGAGCGTGAAAGTTAGAATGGCCATGATGAGATATGAAAGGATTTCATGGAATTATTCGCGATGCGCTCGTCCTCAGCATGTTTCTTACTCTCAGTGAAGTGACCACTGTGCTGTGGTCTTCTAGGCGCCGGGTGGTTGCACTGAATTCAGTGGGGACGAGCGCGTCGAAAACACCTGGGCAGGCAGTCGCGTCATCGTCGGTGCCCCGCGCTTTGAGTGAGTACCTAGTTACCTATACTTGTGTACAAATCAACCAGCAATCCCAACAACACTACAACCTTTTTACCATTCCTGTATTTCTAGGCATATCTGCCATTAATATAGCTTCATTTACAGTGGCTGCGTCTTTCTGCGACCCTCCTTTTCTGGTCGCTGCCGCCAATATGGTGCAATTGACGGGCGATGTACTGGCCTTGATCTGCGAAGAGCTGGGGAATCGAAAGGATTTCGGGACTTTGTTTAACTGTTCATTGGCATGCAAACCTTTCGTGTATCCTGCTCTTGGCTGGCTGTACAAGTAAGTTAAAGAGCTTTGATACTTCGAGCTGTTGATTAACAAGCAATAGGATCCAACACGACTCCCCTATAATTAAAGACGACGATGCCGACATTTCGAAACTTCTGAACCTCTCAGCAGATGAACTCGCAGCTTACCAAAGCTGTATCATGAGTAAATGGGCTCTGCTCTGGAAGTCGATCATTCGAAGCACTCTCGGCGCTACCTTCCTGCCATATGCACTTTACATTAGGATGCTCGACCTCCGGAACTTACTCGAACTTCTACAAGACAATTGGTTCAGGGAATTCGGCTTCGAGTCCTTTTTTGCAGATGATATGGCACAATTCCTTGTGAAGCAAGATATACCTCCACCCAGCAAGATAGCGAAGAAGACGAGAAGTCGCAAAAAGGCAGCATATACCCAGGCAGACCTACCTCTGATCCTTGATGCGGTGGGCGAATCCATTACCGGGTTTGTTTATGTGTCAGCATTGAAGGATGGATTTGAGGCCGCTCTTGAGGAAATTGCAGGTGATATTAGCGCAGTTGCATTGTCAAGGTAAGTTGTTTTTATTATTTCAGAAGCCTTAGAGGAATCTGATCGATCAATCAGGGGTTGGTAAGCAAGCTCGTGGTGGACATTATACGCAACAGTAAGGACAACCCGTTGTTCTAACTCTCTAGGAGAACTCAAGGTGTTAACCTAGATAGTTTGGGACAATTGGTGTTGATTGTTCCAACTATCTGGGTTAACACCTTGAGTTGTTCCAAGTAATTAGGATAATTTACTTGGTTTCCCCTATAAAGTTGGAACAACGAGGGTTAGGTGGGCAGGTGCGAAGCTGGAGTATTTACCGCCCCTTTTGATGTCCATCGCGAGTCGTTTCTCCCATCATTTTCGAGAAATATTTGAAGCATGAATATTTGGTAATGAGGTAAGCTGACTTTAATATCAGATGGACCGGACGATTATCCAAACTCAAGAGCATCACGCTTTGGGACGGACGAGCGTTGGATGGAACCGTAGCTATGTCTATCGCCAGCAAGTGCTTAGGTTTCAACGACTTGTCCTTTTTTTCCTACAATCCTACGGATGGTGGCGATTCCAACCTTGCATCATTCTTCTCTTCTCTGAGAGAAAATAGCCTTGAATCCTTCGAAGCCTTGGATGCAAAGAAGATTGGTCCCGAATCGATGTTGGCTTTGGACCACCACTCAGCGTCCTTGAAGTCTTTGAAACTGGATGGGTTGGAGCCACAAGGTCTGAAGAATCTCAATCTTCTAAAGGGCTGTGAGAAGCTTGAGGGAATCGATATCCGATATGCCAAATCCATAGATCACGTAGATCTCGAGGCTACTGAAAACGATGTTTTTCTAGAGGTTGTCGAATGGTTGGGAAAGTGCGTCAACCTCCGCGATATACATCTTGCGTTGCTCAGTGGCCCCGCAATACTCACTCACGTCTGCATGGCGAACGATCTAAAATTGCGAAGTATCGCTGTGTCTGACTATCCCCTTATCAACAATCAAGGCTTTCACAAGGCCCTTTCGCATCAAACTTCGCTAGAAGCACTCGAATTAACGGCGGAGCCTGAAGGGGCATTTGGAGATGACATCGAGATTCTGGTCTCATCAATCTGCCAGTTGAAGAAACTCAAAGTACTACGACTCGTCTCCACCTCCGAGTATTTCACTTCCCATCACATTGCAAAAATAGCATCCCAATTGCCCAGTCTTGAGAGCTTCTGGTTCGGCGGCTACGATCTGAGTGACCAAATCTGGGATGCGATGGCCAGTCTACCACACCTCAAAAGCCTGTACACTTTTGGGTTGTCTTCTTTCACAACCGAGGGAATCCTCAAATTTATCGACACATTGAAACCCACCAATCAAGGATTTGTATTGGCTGTCATGTACCAACATCCACAAAACGACCTGGGCGAATATGACAAATGGCGTATCCAGGAGAGACTCACTGCGATGGGAGGAGGGAGGTTTGATTTTGTGCTCTACAGAGACGAAGATACAGATGCATCTGACCTGTCTGATTGAGAAACTCACAACGCGTTGGGTGGTCTATGCGCGGGTCTTGGTTAGTTTCTTGGTATCATATACAGATTGCTTTAGCGCAGGAGCCTATGATAGTGGAGTTTATGGGGCGGTTTATGCCACCATTTTCTTGTGGGGGCATACTAGCGTAGAAATGACCGTTTGGTTTGCATGCAATGAGATTTGGGTCGGCTGCTGTTGCTTTGGTTGGACAAGATGGTATTCAAACCCCGTACACCTACTAAGACAGTTAATAGGTAAAGAGATACAGCTTTACACTTTTGGGCCATTTCTATGGCTGATCAAGAATACACCGAGAAAATTCTCCCTTTCCGTCACTAGAAGCGCCTTACTCTTCTCTTTATTGGTGAAATTTCAACAGGCTCAGCTGTACACCATATCGCCCTTCCCCAAGCCCAATTTGTACGAGCTGTTCTCCAGGCTCCTTCTGGCAACCCTTTTACTTCAACAGTGTCGGGTAATCGCAGCAAGAAGGTTCAGGAGACTGAAACAGCAATTTTTCCAACCATTTTGGCATATGATTGCATGTTTTGCTTTATTCCCTCCAACAGGGGTCGTCACAATTCCGTGCGCACAGGCTAAGATTAACTGAAAACACACCAAAAGTCTCTAACTTCTCCTACTAATTATAGAGTAACTCTTTTATGAATTTCTTTAAAACTAAGTATAGATGTTTAATTAAGTAGCTACTTAAAGTTCCTTAGATTTTTTCTATAATAAAGTAACTTATAGTATATATTAAATAAATCTCTTAGAGGATTTGTAGAGCGTCCTAGATATTATATACTTACGGCATCCTGAATGCACCAAAAAGTCGGATTGACTAAATCGCAAATAGGAAATCGTAAATCGTAAAATGTTACTTTCTATAAGTATAAAAGAGAATAATTTCTAATTTAAATTCCCCCTCTCTATATTTAGATTAGATAGTCTTAACTATAGTATATCACGTGTATAGTAGTAACATTGCCCCCTTACTATCGCCC